>APFE030392360.1:0-52333 GCA_000404065.3 Pinus taeda | reverse complement strand
CAGCTGGGAGACAGTAGTAGGGCAGGTTTGACTCCCAGACTCCATGTGTGCTATGTCCGTCCCTGTGGTCTTCCCTTAACCTACTGAAAGTTTGCAAAAAATCCCTGCTCCCTTCAAAGTCTCCAATGAGACTGTCTTTATCAACTAGTGTTTGGGCTTCCAGCTGTTTGCTTGTCTGACTTTGTGAGGCCACACTGATGGATGAAGTTGCAGGAGATGCCATGGTAGGAGCTGGTTTGTGGAAGAATAGGTCAATTATGCAATCAAGTGTTTCTGGCTTTAACTCAACTGTTAATACAGTGAGTTCTTCCTTTGCAGAGGGAATTAGCAAGTTGGATTATATGTTCTTTTGTGAAATTCACAGGATGTGAATGGTCAATGAGGATTTTTACAGGGTTTACTCAGGTTTGCCTGTTTATAGCATCAATTGGACTGTACTCAGCAAAAGGGAACAATGCCGTGCACCTCGGGAAGGTTTTTCGGGGTTTCAGCCCGCGAAACGAGCACTGTCTCGCTGAGTTGTGGTTTCAAGGTACTGTGGGTTGCTTGACAGGCTTAGTGTGATAGGGAACAACAGAATTTGAGGGTCTTAATGGTGTTCATAGGTAGATTTACAGAGAATTTAGAAAGCATGGGCGAAATGGGGGGAACTGGCTAAATACCTGGATAAAGCTTCTTGGGCACTTGCGAGCTGAGCTGTGGATGCTTGGCACCGTGGTTCTGAACTTTTCAACGGTCAGATTCTTCGAATTGGCTGTCGGGGTCAAATTTCGCACCAGCTGGTCGTTTAACGGCTCTCTTTCTTAATCAAATGAAAATGACACAAAACAGCTTATTCGGCCGGTTATAACGTTAATTTTTGTAAAATAACGCGATTGGCGCTTTTCCGCTGGTGACGTCAGCATGACGTCATGGTGGGCCCGTCGTACAGTGATGACGTGGTGCTGACGTGTTGGCCAGGGTGGCGGGACACAGTGGCAGGACGATGCAGTGGCAATACAGCGTGGAGGTTGACGGGGCGCGGGAGTCGGGCGGATGTGAGGTGACGTCAGGGTGACGTGGTGGTGGCAGGCGGTAAGTGGAAAGGTGGTAAGCGGGTTCCCCGCACCGCTTTTGGAGCCAAGGTGGTATCGGGGAAGGGGCTCCGAACAGCTTCCGCGCCCGCCACGCGTCCCTGTACGGGCCGAAAACCACTCTCCCCGGACATTATCGATCGGTTACTTCGGGTCATGACATTGACCGCCCACCCTTGGATCTCGGCCAGCGGAGATCGGACGGCTGGCGGGTCCTCCGACTGGTCGTGCAAGTTTGGAAGGGGCCCGCCCGGCGATTAAAATATTCAGTTTAATAATGCGCCGGGGACTTTAGGTTTAATGGTTTTTTTTTTTTGCGGGTTTTTATGTTTTGGGCGACAATCATTTATAAAGCACAAACTATAAAAAGAAGGGGCAAACTGGATTTTATAAAATATAAAGGGCAAATGACCCCCGACCTTAGGATAAAGCGCGGGGAGGGTAATTTTTCACTGTTTTCCACCCTTTGGTGATTTTTTGGGTTTTTCAAAGGTTTATCAAGGTTTTTGAGGGTTTTTTGAGGGTTTTTTAAGGCCAAATGGCAATTTGGGTAGGGAAAGTGGTTAATGTGGAGCAAAAGGTGAGTCATGGGTTCTTGACCTCGACCAGGTGCCAATTCAAGTCCCAGGGGGAGAATACTATGGCTATAGTGCCAGGGAGGGGATATTTAAGCATTGTGGGGTTTATACACCATGGTGTTTATAATAATAGGGATAGTGGGGTATAGGGGCTAGAATAGTATAGTTAGCTGTTAGCATGGAAAAACACATGAGTAGGAGCTAGATCAACCAAGTTTTCTTTTGAAAAACAATTTGAAATAAGGGGTAGATCAAAATGAAAAGGTTTTTGCACTAGAAATGTGGCTTCTTAAAGCCATAAGAATTCTTCAAATATGTAAATCTCTATGCTTTCTGTATCCTGGGAAAGGGTGTTAGTTATGAATAGTATACATATGAAAACAGGGGAATTAGTCATGCACCAGTATGTTGCATTTCTTGTAGATGTTTTAGCAAGCTTAATCTTGGAAGAGACAACTTTTCTGCAACCCCAGCTACCTACCCAACTAGATTTCCTAGCATTTTTTGTTCCTTCTTGGAGGGTGCACTTGGACTTGCAAACCCTTTGAATGCCTTTTCTTTTCATTGGCTTTTGCTTGGATCTCCTATCTAACACAACCCTTATTTCTTCCAAGGCCCCAGATTAACCAGTTGGGAACCTTTGTTTCTCTACCTAGCTACTTGATCTGCCAAGATTAAACAGTTTGGACAGATATCATTCTCTATACTACAACATGGAAATTGAAAACATGGCATGATCCAGATTAGACTGTTGGACCAGCCACCAAAATTGAGTTCTTACAAAACTGATACAGACATTGCCTTCTCAGGGAAATATGAGATCTTTGCATTTGCCAAAGCAGAGCATATTTGGACCTTTGATATCCAATCATGAAATATGAAACCTATTGGTATAGGTATCCAACAGGATTCTCACTATACTAGGGCTAATTGTTGCATTGCATAATTGTGAAATTGTGAAATTATTGTTTCTATATAGCATCTCTTAGTGTATGGGCCATGTATGTTGAATGAAATCTCTTATGGATAATTCTACCATTGAATTTATCTTGATAGTCCATCTCTTTTTTCAAAGCGAAGTATAAAGCTTTAAGGTCACTTCTTCTTGCCCTAAAGGCCAAGCGAAGTAGTCCTTAACGCCTCCTTAACCGACAAACAAAGTCCTTTCTCATTATTTTCCTAGACTCCATTATCCCCAAGGGATTAGACATTGGTCTACCAATATGTGGTCACTCAAAGAACCATGTTTCTTCACCTTTCCCCTTCTCTTCTAGGTCTAGCCAAGTTGGGTCACTTTGGGCATCACTTTCCTGACAAAGTAGCCATAGAAAAAGTTTGATCTCCTAGCCTCTACTGTGCTGGTGTGTCCTCAAGGTCTCCTCCAAATTTGAAGAAATTTCGACGATGGGATTGTGAGATATCCCAAGCCTGTGTGTTGTACTTGTTATCATGAATGATCATTATCTTATGAACTAATTTGCAGGTTAATCAACAAATCTTTCCTTGCTCTCGTGTGCTTCTCTTGGGATAGTACTATTACTTTCCTTATAGAGACTCACTCTTGTCTCCTACTTGTCAAGGTCCCCTTTTACACATTGCAATAAGTGTTCCATAGTGTCAACTTACTTGTAGATTTCAAAGAATATGTGTAATATCTTATGTTATTCATCGAAACTAAGACAAACCTTAAGTAATGGTGGTCGTGTTGATACTCCAGATTAAACTCCTACTCCAAACAGCATGAAATTTAATAAAAATTTCACATTGGGGATGTGGACAGTATCCAACACATCCATAACACCTTCTCTAGTATTGATTTTTAATATTTTTGAAAATTTAATTTAATCTTGAATATTATAAAATTTCATTTTTAAATAAATAATATTTTAAATAAATATATCTTCGTATAACATATAACCAATATGATTACAACAAATTCCAATGCAAAATATACTTTCTTAAAAAAAAATATAAACATGAATTAATACTCAAGAAAGGTCAAAACAGATCACTTAAACTTTCAGGGAACCAAATAAAACTTTGCCTCTTCAGATTTTCAGGGCAACACTTGATATAATATTTTATGGATTTTGAGATAAGGCCAGAAACATGTTTATCTCGGTGAGGAAGATCTGTGGATCCTTTTCGTACTATGATTTCAATGTGATTGTGAAACGATGTGATGGATAATCCTTATGGAAAACATTTGATTAAAGGGCCATGGAATATTTTATTGTAATTAAATATATTTAATTTATGTAAAAGGATTCCGGACATTAAATATATGATTGGGAATTACAGACAAGGTAAGGTATAAATATATTTTTTTTATTCCAAATCCATCATTATAGTTTGGGATGCACTAAAAATAGTGTGCACCTCTTTAATGGTAAAATATCTTGGGATTATCATTGCATGTTGCATAGGATTCTTCCTCTTGCATGAGATGCTTAGTTTGGAGTGGGGATTTTTAATACCCAATTCTTTGAATTTTGGGTGTATGTGATAGCCATTAAACCAAATTTGATAGGTAAAGTTGTTTCCCACAACAAATCAACAACATTGGAGCTGTGGTGGTCACCATGGATTGACTTCAAGTGGTAGACTACCCAATGAAGTTGGTGAATATACTCATTGGAAAGCCTAAAGATTATGTGAATTTGGTGTGAGTGTGCATTGTGATAGGGAGAATTAATGATGATAAAGTTGGGTTTAAAGTATTGAGTAATCAAACTTGATAATGTTAATGTTATTTATGTTTAGATATTTATTATAATAATGGATAAAATTAATTGTAAAAAGTTAATTAAATGTAATATTATTAGTTTAAATTTATTTTTAACTCTGGATTTACCAAGCTCCGAGAGGGGTTGAATCTCTTTTTATTATAAAAGAGGTTTGTATTTCAAGAGATTTGATCCCTCATGGTGTTTGGTAGATCAAGAGTTAAGATGGATTTAGGCTAGTTTAATTTCCCTCTTTAAATAAGCTAATTTCCCCCTTTAAATAGGCTATGTTCCACATGAATACCATGGGTCTTTTTTATTTTTATTTTTATTTTCACTGAGTTACAAAGATTTACATTACATTACATTAATATTTTTTTCTTTGTTTTTTATTATTATGTAATTTGACTTAGTCAAAATATTAAACATTACATTACAACGTCTCTACCATACTAGACTAGAGAACATCTATCAACACAATCAAATTTATTCATACTTACAAAACTTCTTAAAGATAAATTAAAAATCGTATAAGTGCAAGATTTTTTAATATTTTTCAATATTTTCCTCAAATGTTAAAATAAAATATTTCTATTTTCACCCTCCCTCCCCTCCCCTCTCCTCTCCTCTCCTCTCCTCTCCTCCTGTCTTTTTATATTAACACTATTTGAAAATGTTGCAATTTCCTTTATAATGTGTTGATTTTTTTAATAAGCTGATGTAAATATAATTATTTGAAAATGTTGCAATTTCCTTTATAATGTGTTGACTTTTTTAATAAGCTGATGTAAATATAATTATCTTTGGTTTGTAAATCATTTACAAATTAAAACTATGAGTAAGTCCCTAGAAGTTCAATGTACAAGGTTTCATGTAAATGTTTCTCAGTCAATTAGAATAGTGTAAGAAGTGTCTATGTGATCATAATGACCAATATTTTTAGTTATCGAAATCTCATATGGGTCAAATTAAAAAATAACCATCGCTATTTAAATCAATATTTAATAAATTTTACCTTAATCAACATTAATTGATTCAACATCCTCAAAAAGCTTCCCATTCTTTAAAATATTAAGAGAAAGCATTGAGAACTTATCATTATGAATCTGATGCAGGAGCATCCAGCTCCGAGGAGACAGAAGTTGGTTGACGGTCTCATGGAGAGACAAGAACAAACAATCATACATGCATAGCTGGACAGGTGTTAGACTTGTCAGTTATTTTACTTTTCTTTTATTATTTGTTTTATTTTTCAGAAGGTCGTTAGGACCAGGACAATTACAATCGTGAACTGTTTCTTTTTAATTAGGAATTAGTAACAGTAAAATAGGTTAACAGTAAATTAGCATTTTTATGAATTGTGTTAGTTAGGAACAGTTAATGGTAACCAACAGCCTTGTAACAGAAATTGGTGGACAGTTACCCAATTCTATTGGGGCAGTTCTACCTGAACAAAGAACAGTTGTGTCTCCGAGAGATTAAAAGAAAAAAGAGAAACAGTGTAAAGGATTCCTCAGACAGAGAAAAGAAACATACATTCATTTCGAAATAAGAATTTGTTTTTATTTATCTGTTGAATCACCACTGTACAGATTAATTTCATACATCAACACATAAATTTTGTGTAACTAATTTACGTTGGAATAAGAAGACAGCAAGTATTCACAGGAAGAGCAGGGCGCTGCCATATATATTACTTCCAGACAAGGAGGACGAGAAATTGTGAACGCAGGCAAACCATCAGGTAATCCATATAAACCCTCAAATTATTTATGAACAAAGCAAATGCCGGAATGAAATCAAATAAAATCGTATCATTTCATTAACTGTTATAAACAAAGTATACACAGTCCAGGGCGTCTCACGCTCCTTCGAAACAAAAAGCTCATTCAAAACAGAACCTCGAAACAGAGTTTTCGAACAAGTGAATGATACAACCAGACAGAGTCAAAATAATTACCATAGCGAGGAAGTACCGAATAGAAACGGCGTGAACGAGGGTTTCTATTAATCAAACATCAACGTTACAGGACGAGGGTTCGAAACAACCGAATAACCATCTTACAGAATTAATCAAACATCAACATTACAGGACGAGGGTTCGAACAACCGAGTACCCATCTTACAGAATAAGGGTTTCAAACAACTAATTAACAGTATTACAGAACGAGGACCTCGATAACAAAAGGCCAACGTACAGGACTACAGGAGGGTTACACAGTCAAGAATACTACCTATTTCACCGCTCAGGTGACGGACTAATAACAAAACGAAGTCTCAGAACCTCTACAAGTTACAGTCAAACTAATATGGAAAGACCCTACCCGTAGGAAAGGGCTGGAGAGTTCGAACGACTGCCAGAGACCGCGGAGGGCGTTAATCTACAGAGACCAGCTACCTCGAGCAACCTGCCAACAAAAAGGGGGCAGATTAGTACTAATACAGTCACAAAATAATCATTAAAAACAACAAACGGATGAGAATCGAAGCGCAGAACCTCACCTGGAGCTGAGGAGGCAGAGTCGAAAAACGAAACAACCATTATACCCCTGAAGACACGGAGCGAGGGCGTTAGGGCATGAAAGAGAAGTGACAGACAAGTTTAGCAGAGAACCATAGTTTACCTTGGCAGCAGAACTGGAGCGCGATAGCTTGGCGGAAACCCTGTCACGATACAAACTCATCAATTAATCGACCAGAAACAACATTTAAATGACAGAATCCACCTAACAAACCGTAAACCAAAAGATTATCACTGTGCAGAGCGGAGGGTGCCTCTACAGTTCGTTGTAACCCTACCTCCAGAGCAGCGGAGGACCGAAAACATCCATAAAACCAGTGTTGAAACCAGAACGGCGGAGGTGCGAAAGTTCCCACAGAGCAGAGCTAAAATTCGGCACAGTGAAGGAGTGTAAATGACAAATGAGCGAGACAGGGGTTGACAAAAGGTAAGTGACCGTATGAGAGAAATCGGCAGGTGGAAACCCTAACCGGAGCTACCAGTAAACACCCCAATAAAATATCAGGCGAACGTACCCAGCATTAAAGTCAAACAGCTAATATATTAAAAGCACCAAGTCTAGTCACTTACGGTCGCATTGGGAACGGCAGGAAGCCATCAGAATCTCTTGGGGATAGTTATGAAGCCATTTATGGTGCTTCTCTCGCATTTCACAAAAAAAATCACAATGAACTATACACCTTGACCTCCTCCCATTAGAGCATTGTGATTATTTAAAGTCGAAAAAGGAAGCAAGAAACCTCCCATTAGAGCATTGTGATTATTTAAAGTCAAAGGAAAACCATAATTTTTAAATAAATATTTTTATAAATTAATGTGTTTTTTTTATGTAAATGTATTGAAGTTTTCTATCAATATGAAAGGTTTTATATCGGATCCGAAATTACATATCTATAATTACTATAAATTTGTTAAATTCTCAGTGTAAATGTATTAGACTAAATATGAAAATGTCAGACTAAGTATGAAAATGAAAATGTGAAGATAGAAAATTGAAAGTTGGCTATGGGAAATTAGCTAGTTTATTTTCAAAACAGAGTTAAAGTGAGCAAAATCATCCATAAAAAAATGAGACTATTTAGAGACAGATAACCAAACCATAAATAGTAAACTCTGAGTAAACAGACTTATGTAGGAAAAAAGAAACTAAAACTAGCCATAACCCAGAGTTGTTTTTTCTAAAGCCAGCATGGTGCATCAATTTTGAATTTCATAATCCAAGATAACCAGAGATGAACTTGTGGAGTTTACTTGAGGAGAGGTTGGAGTTGGGTCATTGACCACCCCTGATCTTTCTTGGTGTTCATTGGACTGAGTGTCTGAAGTGGAAACTATATAGTGTTCAATGCTGGACAGACGAACAATGATATAGTCCATGTTGTACCTAATGTCCCTCAGAATGCATTTAATGTTCTCCTAACCTACAAACAACTTGTAATTGTTGATCTGCTTATCTCTTATGACCATACTGAGTAAGGTTTCCATTTGGTGGTGATGAGTAATGGAGTGCAAGAAATGTAATCTCCTCTTTCGAAACTTCCCGAGATCTGGAGTCAATGTGAGGCTACTGCCTCCAATGTCCATGTCCAAGAAGTAGACCCTGTCACCAAATTCTTTAGCCTCCAGCTGAAGGATTTCTTTGCGTACCTCAAAAGGTGTTGCATCAAAAAAAAATTGCAATGGATTCCCAACCAAAAAGCCGTGAGGAGGAGGGCCCATAAGTTCCACCCCAATGTCATGAAGCACATAACCTCACCACCATAATGATAATGACCCTGCAAAATAATATATTGTGAACTGTGACAAAACGACGTGCTAACCAATTCCTACATGCAAAACTAGACCACTTGTAACCTAGTAAAGAAATGAATAAATTAATTTATTGTCATTCAAAGAGAAAATTTGAGCAAATTAGATGAATTTGAATATAGAACCATTTCTTCTCTTTTATTTGAGAAAAAAAATCAACTTAAATAATCTTTATATTATTAAAAATTCTATAATAAAAAATATTTTTTCTCAAGAATAATTTGTCCCATAACCTACTATATTATGGGAAATTGGTGTAAAAAACCACCTGTGTCCGCGTTCCCGAGGCACTCCTCCTCTTTCGGGAGGATTTACGGATGTCCAAGCCTGGTAAGGTTCTTCGCTTTGCATCGACTTGAACACATCTCCCCGATTGTGCGGGCCACCGTCAATTCCTTTGAGTTTCAATTTTGCGAACGTACTATTCCCAGGGCCCATGTCTACAGATCTTGGCAGTATCCTGTCTTCTAAGAATCTGATATTATCTTGTGCCCTAACAACTAACTCGGTAATGGGGTATGGCTTACAAAACTGAGCGCTAAGTCGAGGTGAAGCTATATATGAGGTTTCAGGTCTAGGGCAGGCGTATGTAATTTGAAGCAGCCAGCAAGCCGTTTTTATCCATCATCCCCCGCCGGGTTTCTTCTTTCTTTCGACCAGCTCTTGGTCTCTATCGGTCCCGCCCACAAGCAAACTACAACCTCAAAGCATGGATGCCATCCGCCTGCTCTAGAGAAAACGACACGAATGTAATTCTTCATTATAAAAACCTTATGAGACCGAATCAATCAGATCCTTGTACCCCATAAAATTAATTTTAAGATAAATAAATTAAAATATTAATTTTAATATAAACACAAAATTAAGATAAATAAATTTATATAAACACAAAATTAAAAATAAATATTTAATATAACACAAAATTAAAATATTAATTTTAATATAAACACATAAAATAAATTTAAAATAAATATTTTTCAAAATTAAAAATATTATGATTTAAATTTAAAAAATTTAAAATTTAAAACACTATAGAACCCGCTGATACAAATTGTCTCATATTTGAATTTCCAAATTTGAATTTGATTTATAAAAATTTACAGCATAAGATCACGATAAAGCTTCCTAACTACTATATAATTTTTTACATAAAGAAATTGACCTCATTCCAATTCCAATCTTTCTACCCTGTTTTTAGATATTTTACAATTATTTTCATGAAAAGGGAATGATAGATTCACATTGAGTATATTATCTTGCTATGGTGTGTGACTCAAGGAGTAGACTCCTTTTATTCGTGAGAGTCTCAGTTTTTGCCAAAATCATAAAAAATTAATATATCTGGTTACAAGTTATTGAATGTACTCTTGATGTTATAGTGGCAGCTACAAAAATTGATCCTAATCTTTTTTAAATTAAATCTGACAGCTATTTCTCCTATAACTAATAAATAATTCCGTAATCTAAATTAAATTATAAACTATAGTCTATATTCTCCTATAAATCATAGGAGATTACAATTCTCGCAACAAAGCCACCGCTTCTCCAATTTCAATATTTCCACCATGTTATTAGCTGATAATATAAATTATATTGCATTGCATTTAAATCCACCATGTTATTAGATATTTTAGACCTGATAATATAAATTATATTGCATTGCATTTAAATTATATTTAATTTATGGGAAAGGATTTAAAATATGTTTGAGAATTATTTTTATAGTACCTCGTGTATTTAGAATAGTTTGCGTCCTTTAAAGGCAACGCATATTCACATTATAATTCAGCACTTTTATCATCATTATTTTGATGAATAAAGTACAAAGTATAATTCTTCATTATTATTAATAAAGTATAGTTATTAATATATTTTATGAATATGAATATAAAAACTTAAAAATAAAGATATTTGAATTTTTAATTATTTTTAGATTTTATAAAATTTATAATAACGAATAATTTTAAAATGTTATTTTTTAATATTATAAAATTAATAATTTATATGATTAATAATTTGTATGATTGTTTATTATAATTATTGTGTTAGGTGGTAAGTATGAGAAAAGTTTTTATTAACTTGAACGAAGTATCAAATTTATTTATGTTTAGATTTTTGGTTACGTCTCTAACAATCAAACATAAGTATGAGTTCTATTACTAGGAGATAATTTGGTGAGTTTCCTAAACCTTCAAAAACTAATAATTATTGGTGATTCAAAAGACACTACTAGATATCTCAACGAAAACGCCATTTCTCAAGATTTTAAATTAAGTTCTATTTTCCATAGAGTTCGCTTTCTCTTAAAATGTTTATTAGATATGGAGTATCATCATGTTTTTCGTAGCCTCAACACACAAGTAGATATTTGCACCAAAATAGCAACACAAGGTGAGATGCGTGAGATTGTTATTAATTCCAAGCATTACAATTACTCAATCCCTTAGTGGTTAGTGTAATTATCAAGCCACATTTAATTGCCCAACATGTGGCAAGCATTCAAACTCAACACATTGAGTTGACAACACACCCACTTCATAATCGATTTGATATGACATGCCCTAGTCCTCTCCATATATAATTCTCACATATTTTGTAGGGTCACAGTGGGATATCTCCTTAGGGGGAGATTTAATCAATCTAACATCTATATCATTATCTAATGAGGAGGTAGGTGCACGCTAGTAGGGAAGCTCTACGATGGCAGGGTTTTAGCATGACTTTGGATTTGATGGAATCCCTACAATTATTCTATAAGCATGTAGCTTTCCTTGCTCATTGATATCACTCTATTCATTATTCTTGCCACCTTGCAGCTGACATTGGCCCTCATGGGATAATGTGGGGTTCCTTCCCTATAATCACTTCCATGGAAAATTATGAACTCTTAGACATATGCTTGGATCTATGTTGTCACAAGGAGTTTATTGAGGGCATGTACGATTAATTCATCAAATAAAAGTAAAAAAATGCCAACTTAGTAATACGGCTAGAGGATTTAAGGGATTGTGGGATTGTTAGATGCTCTAGTGCAAAATTGACAGTTCCCAGTTAGGTATCCAATCTGATATAAGGAATTCCACTCCATTTGAACAAAATATGAAACAGGAATTTCAGCTCCATCAACAATCCAATTCTTAATTTGAACAAGAAGGCTTGTGAGATAAATCATGTGGCAATTAAGATGGATGGCATGCTTCTTCTACCAATTTAATTTTAACTCTATTGCAAATTTCTATATATATTTTATTTTTTTTGTAGGCTGGGGTGGGACTCTCCGATTTACATGTCCATTAAGTACCCCTCAACGGGGGGAGGGTAGCCCAAGATTTGAACCCAAGACTTCCGGTTCGGTGAGACTTCATTTCCACGGCCATTGCCGCTTGATCTACCCCATGTGGACTTCTATATATATTTTATTATTAAAACATCATAACTCAAATTTCTTTAATTTAAATTGAAATTTATCAAATTTATTTTCTATTTTATAACTTCAATATACAAATTGCCATAAATTTATTTTAATATAAATTTACCAATTTTTTATTTAAAATATATGAGCATGATAGAGATTTAAAATTTAAGCAAATATTTTGTAAATAATTTCGGTGAATAATTTACTTATTTACCTAACACAACCTATCCATCCGTACTTCTAAGCTTGAAAATAAGGTCTTAAGTTAACTCTAGTTTCTTAGAGAAGCTAGACATATATGACAAAATAAACCTTGAACATCCATGTTTTTAAATCATTCCAAGAAATAAAGAAACATATTTGTTGAGGTATAAGAGTGTGGACGTCCCTGTGACACGTACACACCTAATTTCATGAACATAAAAAACAACCTATCATGTTCATAAAGCATGACTTGTTCAAACCCTCCTAGATTCTTTCATTGTCCCTTTAAAATTTGGACTAAGAGTACTATAACACAAAGTTAGTTATTTATTATTATTATTTTTAAAATTATATAATTTAGTTATTATTATTTTTAAAGTTATATAATTTAAATTTGGCATAAGGGTATTTTAGAATTTTTTCCATCTAGAATTTTGTATGATTTGATTTATTACTCGTTTAAATCCATTTTAATCTACCAAATATAGAGAGGGATCAAATTTCTTTTCACTCTAAAAGAGGTTTGTATCTCAAAAGGTTTGATCCCTCTAGGCATTTGATAGATCTAGAGTTACGATGGATCTAGGCTGGTTTAAATTCCCCCTTTAAATAGGTTATATTCCACATGAATACCATAGGTCAATACCATTCTCATACCATGAAGTTATTTTTATTTTCACACTATTTTTTTTAACCAAGTAAAAATGTTTTCGCATTATTAATTTTATTTTTTTAATTTATTTTAATTTATTTTTTATGTCATTTGCCCGAGTCAAAATATTTAGAACAAGACCCTACAACATCTATTTCATAGAAAGTGTCTCTACTACTTTTCTTTAAGTAGATATTATTTTGAAATATTCACAAATATTTTAATAATTTTAAAAATAGGTTTTAACATCATAAATTATTTCAAAATATATGCATTAACTATTTATTATTTTTATTATTATTATAAATACATTCATATAACAAATTTCATAAAGAAAAGGAAGAGATTGTGAAATAACTTATATTCTGCCATAACTAATAAACCATTTATATGTAGAAAATGGTTTCTCTTCATAGTATCAGTGAATGCATATATATTTGTCAAAAATAACATATATCCATATAGATTCAACATAAGCTACACCAATCTTTGAGGGGTCAAGTCCCCAACCCATGATATAATATCATGCCATCATTAAAAAAGGAAAAGCAATCCAGTATCAATCCTAGGAAACTATTAATAAAAGGACTATCCCCAAATAACACTTAGCTTACTATGTCTAATCAGAATATTATAGTTGAGATGTAATTCCTCTCCTACAAAAAGAAACAAAATGAAAATATTTCAATGGAGCAAAAGAATTGAATTATTGTAATTATGAATTATCCTGTCTTCAAAAAATATAGACAACATAGCTAGAGATATATTAACTATGAACGAACATATCTCTACTACTCACGAAGAAATGCAGAAAAAAGAAAAAAAAAGAAAAAAAAAGAAAAAAACAAATTCATGTAGTAATTATAGAACATATATCATGGCCTCTACATGCTTGTCTAACATCGTTCATGTCGATGTTGTTGTAGACAAAATAAAATACCAAGTGATTCCTCCTTCTCCTCCTCCTTTTATGTATAAAGATGATGTGCATGATCCTAGAAAAAATGGATAGAAAGATTTGGATCTACTAACTTAATTCTTAAAGTTGTAAACATTGAAGAAGAAACTAATAATGAAGTAGAGTATCTAGAATTCATAAGAAAGTAGGCTAAAGTAGCGAAAGCACAAAAGATTCTCTCTACACTACAACAAAAATTGGACATAAATAAAAGAACAAATTCTTAATCTTGGAGTAATTAAGAAGCAACAATATGATCCAATTGACCACATAGAAGAATGTATTGGATACCAATTCATTAATCCACTCACTCAAGTAGCCTCCATGAATATAAGGCAACACCCACCTCCATATCCTCCTAATACCATAAAAAATTCCCACCATTTCAACTCTTAGTGGTTTAGATCGTAGCTTTGATTTCAATTGCAAATACCCATTAGAGATCATGAAGGTGCTCCATGCATGGGAAGGATGGGTTAGGAAAAAAAGAGCCTTATCTAACAATAAATTGTCTTTAAGTGAATTCGCTACTTGGCTCCATGCATGAGAGGGATGGGCTAGGAAAAAAAGAGCCTTATCTAACAATAAATTGTCTTCCAACGAGTTGGCTACTTGGCTAACTTGCGGATTCACTGTGCACTTAGCACATTGGGGGACTTGCTGGTCACTTAGCACTTTGGCAGACACAATTGGGCTAAGAAAAGAGAGATAACCTCCTTAGAGAAGGTGCATGCCTAGGAGGCCCACTATAATTACAAAACCTAGTCAAGGTTGCTAGTGCAAATTCTTATGGTGATATTAAATTAGATAAAATTTAGTATGTTGATATATTTCATTTCCAAAGATTATGTGATGTGTCTTTAAGACAAGAGAGCAAATGCATGATGCAAGAATCGTTGTATCAATTTGGAGATGGATCAAATCCCATATTAAAAATATATTATGTTGAATCTGTTGATTGTGTAGCTTGGGAGGTACTCCAAGCCCTAGGGTTCAGGGTTTGGAGGGCGAAGTGTGGGGTTTTTCACCCATCGTGATTTGTGTCAAAACCATGATGAGAAATTGACATGTGATGGATGAGGATTATAGTACTCGGCGAGACAATTCCAATGCATCGAGAATCATCCAATTCCATGTTTTCTTTAGAGAGAAATGAATTTTTGAAGTTGACAAGTTAATTATTGGTTGTCAAGTCATGTAGGCTTGGTATAAGCAATCCCTATAGATGTGTCTCTTCAAGATTCGTTGGAGCCCCTCATTTAGGATATAAATAGAGGGTGAAAGATCATTGTTTGAGCATACAAGTGTTGCAATACATCTCCAAAGGAGCTCTGAAATTCTAAGGGATGTCGCAGCCAGATTAGGAGGCTAAGGAGACTTGGGATAGCGTGGTAAATCTGCTCTAGGAACAACATGGGAGAAGGTCGAGTTGTTGTAGGTGCAATGAATATGTTTTAGGGTTAAAACAAAGTTGTTTCAAGTGTGTTTTAGGGTCGGATTACAGTGTTGTGTGGGATGAGGAGCTAAGGACAAATCCATTGTTGGATAAGGGTTGTTTGACAGATTTTGGACGAGGCTGAAGGCCTACAACAACTGTTGTGCTAGGCTACAGGCCATAGCCAACACCTGGAATGTTTCGAAGGGCGATGTTGATTTGTCAAGCCTAGATTGGGGTAGCGTAGGTGTGGAGGAGTCTCTCCTTAGAAGACCGCAACCTTAATATGCTTGTATTGTTTACTGTGTGTAGGTGGACGGAAGCGTTGTGTGCCCTAACCAGTGGTACAGTGAAAACAAGTGCAAGAAGTGGAAAACAACATTTTTGAGAGGTGTATTAGGTCAAGTATTGAATAGATTTAGATCAATTTACCTTGCAACCCGTGGGAGACAATTTGAAGACGAGATTGGGTGATCATGTGTCTTAATTGAAGCAGATATTGCAGTGACGTGATTGGGTGCCATAGATCTGATTGGAGGGTAGTGTGTTGGCTACCTAAAGTAGACCTAGAGCAGCAGACAAGGACATTGTTGGTGCGTGATTGGGTGAATTTTGGAGCCTTATGAGTTGCTCTTTGATGGATGAAAGAGGCTACTAGAAGGTTGATTGGAGCTTTGGTATTGGCCACCCTAGAGAGTAGTTTGATGAGCCTGTGTACTTGCAGCATTGTTAAGTGGTAGCCCTCTTGGAGTCTTGATGTGTAGTGACCTTGATGGACTAAGGCACTACTAGTGTGCAATACATGAGTGAAGGACCAGTAGGACAAGATACGACATCGAAGTTGCAAAAAAGTTTCTCATTGTATCTTATATACCATAGGCTATTGTATTATTCAGATTTGGTTTAATATAACGAAGATTGGGATTGTACATATTGTACAATTTTGTTAAAAATCATGTATATTTGTGCATATGTGATTTACTGTTTTATTTTTCTTGATGTGCAAAGTAGTTTATGGTTGCGATTCTTGGTTTGGTCGTGTGAGTATTTTAAGACTCTAACCTAGATCCAAGGTCATGGAAATTCAACATGGTATCAGAGCGTGTTTGAGCTACTTTGGAAGTAAGTAAATCAGAGTTGTGCACAACAAAGTACAACGTGAGAGGGAGTTGGTCACATTGCAAGTGAAGGGCTCACTATAATGTTGAAGTTGCAATAAGGTCTCTAGTATGAGGACAAGTTGGAGGGGTTGTCCAACTATAGCCCTTGGAAGGAAATGATCAAGTTGGTATTGCAGGTCAACAATATTGTTCGAAACACTGAGAGGGGGGGTGAATAAATATTCCTTAGCAATTAGCACTTTTAAAACTTTTCAGAGCATTAGTTAATCTTCAATTATTATTAATGTTTATGCAGTAATAACAATAAATAAAAGAACACAGTAGACACAAGAATTTTAGGTGGAAAACCCCCTCCGGGTCAAAAAACCACTGAATAATTTTCTAATAAATTCTTTAATCTTCAGCCCCAACTAAAATGAAAGCAACAACTTCCTAGAATTCTAGAAAAGCATTCTTCTACAGCTCCCACTGGAAGGACGCCTCAATGCCCTGGTTTCTTCAGTAGTCAACTGAATGGATGCCCCAACATCCTAGACCAACCTACCACCCTAAAGTGTTCATAGACTCCAACTTGTAGGCGACTTCATGCACTAGCCTAGCACCTCCCTGCCACCCTATAAAGACAAAATTAAATACAAAAGTGTGGAATCTCGTACTAGGGACAATGATCCACGATACAATATGATTTACAATGATCTTGACCAAACACCCAATCACACTATGACGTGCAACCCAACCATGACATCATCCCAACAAAGACTCCTATACCTCCCAAAACTTGAATTCTTGCTTGAAGTTATACTTGAATCTTCTTCTACCTACATGCAAAATTTGCCTGGAAAAACCAATCCCAAAACAAAACAAAATACCCTTCAACTTACCTTTGCCTGCAAAACACATGTAAGTGCATAATAATGAATAAATACGAATTAAAATTTACAATGTGTACCTAAAGTGTGCTTGTCACTTTTGTTGTTGACTTGTTGCAGTAGTAGACAAAGACTCCTACTCTTGATATAGGCCTGGACTCTATGCAAAACTATATCCAAAATTGACCTAGAGATATATACAATAAAAACCGATGACATACCCTAGGCTTGTGATGGACCAATTTATAAGTACAATAGCAGAGACCATTCTATCAATTATGACAATACAAGTAACATGAACTTACAACATCATATAGATTTAGCAAACTTGGTGTAGCATCAAGAATATGTAGCATAAAATGTGTAGTATCAAGAATAGGACATCCAAAAAATTAATTGTGACATATAGAGACATAGAGATATAACCGAGACATTGTATATACTTACGTTGTCCTGCAAAAACATATGTTAGAGATGATACTTAAAATTCAAATGTAAACACTAATCATACATACCTTGTTGTAGGAGACTTACCCTTGACTGTTGATGTGTGGTCCTTACTGCAGTGATCCTTGAATGCATGCTTTTTCTTGCCTTCTAGGAGCTCGATATTGAATCTGTTGTATCTATGTAATTTCAGATCTCCACGGTATGAAATTTCTTCCTGTGGTAGCCCTATGAGTCCTATTTGCAACCCCATAGGTCTAATCAAGATTGGATTCTTCAATAAAGAGTTATGCCCAATATCCCATGATGGCCTGATTATAGCCTGGTTCAGTAGAACGAACTTGTATGAAGTGCCACGTGCCACTGTTGTGACCTTTGGCCCTGAACATGTTACTCAACACAGTACAATCCATCCTCTTTTTGTGACTATTTGCCAAATTTTAATCCAATGCTTAGAGATAAAGTTATGACGATTTTCTCAACGTCACCTGTTTAACATGGAATTAGGGAGCCTAAAAAAACCCTAACATCCTCAGATCATATCCCCAAAAATATAATGAACCAAGGTCTGAAATGTGGTCACGAGGTTTTAGGTTCAAATGGGTTTTAATTTCATCTTTTGAAGCTTCGCAGAAATAAAGTTATAGCGAAAATTCCACGATGACCTGTTTGAAGCCACAAAATCCCTACTAGAGGAGGATATGAGGGTCATTATTTATATGAATGTCTTGAGTTGAGAGGGTCCTCAATATGTGAAAGTTGGAGGGATTTTAGGAGCAAAAAATATTATTAATTATTGACTATTCAATGACCACAACCAATTATGAGTGTCCTGTCACAATCCCATAGGGTTTTAGCCCACTAACTGGATTACTAACTTCAAACACAAATAACTCTCAAACAGTGAAGAACTGGGAGGCATACCATATATCAACAGAAACATATTGACAAGTAGAATCCATTGAGAAGATATTTGATGCAAAATAATATGAGTTGTAAAGTCAAAAATCCCTTGCAAGATCGAGGTAGCCCTTGATGTTGCTTGGGTTGACATCAATGACAACCATTGATCAACAATCTCCCCCTTTGGCATTGATGGAAACACAAGTAATCCCCCTGCGATCATGACACCTCTTTTTACTACCTTCTCTCCCGCTTTGACATCAGTGGAAAAGGTTAACTGCCCCTGACAAACAGCCATCCTGCGGACCTATACACACCTCCACTCCCCCTTTCTACTCGAGTAGATAAGAGAAAGATTCTAATGAAAACTTGGGAGAATCTCATGCTTTTGGCGAAGATACTCTTACAAGTATGTTAGTTCGTCAAGCATAGATATTTCAAACCCACTTTGCATTTTTGTGGCAAATTCTTTTGTGGTGTTCTTGGAACTATCCTCTCTCTGCGAATTCCATTCTCAGAACAATACCTATCAAACTCTTTGCTGCAATATTCATCTCCATTGTCTGATCTCAGACACTTCAACTTTTTTCTTGTCTCATTTTCAACCAAAGCTTTCCATTTCTTGAAAGTATCAAATACATCATATTAATACAATAAATCCAGGATTTTCTGGTTGCATCATCAATAAATGTAACATAATAACAAGATCCGCCAAGAGATGATACCTGAGTAGGTCCTCATACATCTATATGCACAAGCTCTAATTTTTCGCTCTTCTTTTCTTTCCCAACTCTAAGGAATCTGACTCTCTTCTATTTTCCATAAACACAATTCTCACAGAATTTTAAATCAACATGCTTCAAACCTGGCAACAAATTTCTTGAGTGAAGAATATGCATCCCCTTCTCACTCATGTGCACAAGCTTATGATGCCACAATGCCATATCTTCTCCTGTAGAGGTTAAAGCATTAACAGAGTTAGAAATACCATTGCATAAATACAATGTACCAACCTTTCCTCCTTTCGTTATTACTAGGGATCCTTTAGTGACCTTCCAGGTTTTATATGTGAAAGTAGTTATGCAACCTTCACCTCCAAACTACCCTGTTGAAATCATATTTTTCTTCAAATCTGGAACATGCCTTACCTCCTTCAATAGCCACTGATTTCAATTTTGTTGTTTTATGATTGTACCCATTCCAATGATTTTACAGGGTTTATCATCACCCAATCGAACCTGTCCAAAATCTCCTTGAACATAATCATAAAAATGTTTCCTATCAGGTGTGGCATGGAATGAGGCCCCTGAATCTACCACCCAGGCATCAATAATATTTTCTAATGAAAGAATCAAAGCATCTTGCAACACCTCACCTGTTACATTCGCTTCATGATTGGTTTTTTGTTGTGCATCTCCTTCTTTTCCCTTCCGAGACTTGCAGTCTTTCTTCAGGTGTCCTTTCTTCCCGCATTTCCAGCACACTATCCCCGATCTGGACTTGGATCTGCCTTTTCTTGACTTACTGCGATATCCAGGGCTCTTTCCTCTTTCCATTTTTCTTCCCCTAGTATCTGCAATCAAAGCATTACCTGATGTCTCATCGGAGCTTTTCCGTCACATTTCCTTGCTAAGGATTGCACCGACAACATCATCAAACTTTAAAGTACTAGATCCAAAGACAGAGTTACTGATGGCCATAACTAAACCATTCCAAATTTCTAGCAACGAGCACAGAAATAACAAAGCCCTAACTTCATCATCAAAAGTTATCCCTACAAAACTTAACTGACTTGTAACTGTATTAAAATCATTTAAATGGTCTGCAACAAATCCACCTTCTGACATCTTCATATTAAATAAACGCTTCATAAGAAATACCTTATTTGAGGCCGAGGGTTTTTCATATAGTTTGGCCAATGTCGACATTAAACCCCCTATTGTCGTTTCCTTTGAAATATTAAACGCTACCGACGCCGCTAGGCATAGCTGTATTGTTCCAAGTGCCTTTCTGTCGAGAATATTCCATTCTGTGTCTATCATACTCGTTGGCTTCTTTGCCTTTCCGCTCAATGGTTGGTACAGATCTCTCTGATACAGATAATCTTCCATCTGCATCTTCCGTAGCTGGTAGTTTTGGTCGTTGAATGTTTCGACCCTAAACCTACCATCTTCCGCCATTGCTCCCACTCGAACCAGGAACCCTTCTCTCCTGCGAGTTTATCAGCCAAATAGACCTTCGGCTCTGATAGCAGTTGTTAGAAAATTAAATATTATAGAGCAATGGAACACATAAAATATTGCATAAATATAAACACAGAAAACGCATAAAACAAGAGATACACAGATATACGCGGTTCACCCAGTTTGGGCTACGTCCACCGAGAAACATCCAGTCCTTATTTTTATATTATCCAGCAAACTGAAGAGATACAACCTATAGCAGATATGTTGTAAATCCCTCTCAATCTCCTCTCTCTTCCTCACTCAGAATACAGATCTTTGCATAGACGCAATACAATTCCCTCATATACAGCGAGGGGCTACCTTCTAGGGCAAAAAACCCTAAATTAAACATAACTTCTACCGTCAGATCATCCACCTAATGAACGGCCCAAATTGACTAGAAATTACTATACTTTTACAAGGCAATTTTACATCTGTTTTTAGCTTCGAGGGCGCTGCCCCTAAAAGCCCCGCCAAGGGACCATTGGCCCCCGGACCCCCCAGCCGTGGGGGGATGGCCCCCCCCCGAACCCTCGTGGAGGGGTGTACAATCTTCCTGGGGTATACATCTAGCTGAAACCTTTTGAATACAGAAGATAATTAGACTCCACACCCAACAGGCCACAAATGTCTATGTGAATGAGCTCTAGAGGTCTAGATGAGGAGAACTCTTTGGACTTGAAATGAGTCCTAGTTTGCTTTCCAAATTGACATGAATTGAAAATTGCATTATCAAGCTTCAACAGATTGGTAATCCTCTCACTAATCCCATCTTGCTTACTTTTATCAAACTGTGAAAATCCATATGCCCAAGCCTCTTATGCCACAATCGTGATTCACTTGTTTTTCTTAAATAACAGTTAACCTTGGAATCGTCAAACACATATACATTATTGTGGGTTATGATTGATTTTCCCACCAGTTTTCCATTCTTTATGTTGTGAATCTCATAGTCTTTAGATCGAAAGGTCACATCATAGCCATTATCACACATTTGGTTAACATTGAGAAGATTGTTCTTGAGACCTTCTACATACAATACATTTTGTGCTTTTGTTTTTTTATCAAGATTTACTACACCTTTACCTTTGATTCTTATTATAGGATTGTTTCCAAAGGTGACATTACTTCCTCTATCATTTTCTTAAAGCCACATAAATTTTCTCTTGTCCCCAGTCATATGTTTGGAACAACCATTATACACATACCATTTTTTTTCTTGATTATGAGATGATACAACAAGTCCACACTACATGCCTTTTTTTGTCTTTCATTTCCAACTCCCTTTATCCTTTTGGATAGTTCTCTATCTGGCATTTTGGGCCTTAGATAGGTATTCAGACCTACATATGCACTCACCGGCTTTATGCAAAAAATTATTACATTTGAAGCATTCTACTTCACTTAGCAAGGGAGAGAACGCATTTTGATTTCTAAGAGACGAGTTTTGAGATTTATAATTTCGATGTGTATTATATCTGAGATTTTCATCTCTTTCAACTTTGTTCCTTGTATAATCAATAGATTTATGTCCAAAGATATGACACTTATAACAGTGACCATAAAACAAATAGGCATGCCTATTGTTGAAAGCATTATGAGATTGTGTAGGAAAATACCTTAATCGTCTGACTGGTTGGTTAATTCTCCATTGATGATCACCTCTTTTCTCTGCTATTCTTTTGTCTTCATTAATTATTTTATGAAGATCCTTCCCATGGCTCTTTGGTTCTTCAAACCCTACGGACCTAAATTTTATCTTCCCCATTGAATATTCTTTTGTCTTACAGTATCCCAAACTAGTTTTGATTCATGAGGGCCTTTGACTATTCAATATTTGATCTAGTCTCCTTGTCCCTTCGACAAATATTTCATTTAATCCCTTACTTATCGTTGTTCTCTCCAGATCGGTTCTTAGAGAGACAACCTCTGCTTCAAGACTCTGACAATTATCTTCCCATTCTTGGATTAGATCTTGAAGAACTTCTTTTTTTCATGTAACCTCCTCCAATTTAACTTTCAAAGACAAAATATCGTTTGTGCATGTCTATGAGATTTTATCCCTTTTTAACTTGAGTAGCTCTTGTTTCAACTGCTTGTTCTCCTCTTCTAGTCTCTCACAGTTTCCTTTTTTTTGTTCCAGTAGAAGGAATAGACTGTCTTTTCTCTTGATATCTTCCTCAAGCTTTTATTTTTGATAGGAAAACTCCTCATTGTCATAGTTATACATACCTTACTTTTCACGTTGTAACTTTTCCTTCAACTGTTTATTCTTCTTCCTTGCTTTCTTTAACTTGTCGAGGTCATTGATGAGTTCCTCTTCAAGATCCACTACTCCTTCTTCTTCCTCCTCTTCAGAGTCCATAATACCTTGTTTCTTGGAGTCTATTTCAAAGGCCATAAGAAGATACTTATCTAACTCATTCTCCGATGAGTTTTCACAATCTGAATTTGGCGCTGAGCTATCCTCTTTGAAGTAGAACCCCTTTTTCTTCTGGTGTGTCTGAGACTTGTTTCCAAATTTCATATCCTTCCCTTTTAGCCTTTTCTTTATAAGGGAATTTGGATGAGAAATGTACAACTCTTCCACGGTCAAAAAACTTAAAGGGCACCTTCCCTTTGTATTTTCCTAAGCCACACTTCAGTTTTTTGGCTAGTTGAGCCAGCTCCTGATCAGATTCACAACTAGAGCAATATTGATGATATTTATGCTCCTTTCCTTTTTTGGATACTTTGAGTTCTGCTTCCTTCAGTTTAGAAAATCTACTTCTACTCTCATCTCATAGGTTGTGAGAGTACCATGCAGTTGGTCCATCTTGAGATCCTTTAAATTGGCCATCTCTTCAATAGTTGAGACTTTGGCCTTAAACCTCATGGATAGAGATCTTAATATTTTCTGAACAAATATCTCTTCCTTGACCTCTTCACCAAGTCCTTTGATCATATTAGTAACCTCATCAAATCCGAGTAAGTATTCTTCTATGCTTTCATTCTCATTCATTCTCAAGATTTCAAACCTCATTCTAAAAGTCTAAAGTTTTGCCTGCTTGACTTTGTCATCTCCTTCATGACTCTAATTAAGCTTTACCCATACTTCCTTCGAAAACTTACAGTGCATAAATTGTAATCTACTAGCATTGAAGTCCAAATATCTACTCCCAGGGACATGATATATGTTTCCATTCTTACTTTCCAAAAGGCACAGTTTGTCCCATCAAAGACTAGTATTCTACTTGAGTAAGCCTCTTCACTCTCTTGCCTAGACATAATTACTTTTAGATCTACCTTCTAGTGATTAGACTATTGTTGAAGGAACCTCGCTCTGATACCAATTGTTGAAATCAAGAATTGCTGAGGTGGGGGGGGTGAATCAATAATTAAGAAACTCTTGACTTTTAATTATGACAGTCACTTCTTATATTCTTTTACTTGTGAGAGAATTCATTCACAAAAGAAGTGAACCAACAATATTCCATACACAAATGTTCAAGCAACAATCACATGAGAAACACACATTTGACACAATGTTTTTCACTTTGAAACCTAGAGGGAAAAACCCACAAATTTGGTTGTTTGTTTATGATGTAAATTAAACACCTACTTAATTATATCTATTTGTTTGTGAGAACCCACTCATGGGAGGCACCGACCCTCTTTGGTTAGAAAGCACAAACTTTCTTGGAGGCACCAACCTGCTCTTGCCATTGCTCTACTATTTCATACAATTTTCAAACTGAAAAACAAAGGCATACAATAATACAACTAAAATACCAATAGTGGTTGTTCATAGATTTGACTTATGCACTCTGCCTTCTATGCTCACTTGCAGTAGGTCTCTTTTCACTGCTCACAAGAACACTTCCTTTGTGCTCTATCTCTCTTGTCAAGGGCCCTCCACTGACTTCTCTTCAGCACTACCCTTGCAATTCTCCACACCACCCTCTCACTTCTCTTGTTGTTGTATTACACAGAGTCCTCCCAAGTGCTTCAACCTCTCTACCTCGATGCACTTCTCTCACAACACAACACACTCACAATATGCTTGACTCCCCATGTTCTCCATTGCAGATGATGGTTATGTTCCACTGAGGCACTCTATGCAAGGAAATCTCTGCAATCTATCCTTTAGCTGCCCAATTGTACTTAGGCATGGCTCCCCTTGCCATTGTTGCATCTTCTGGTAGTTTCTTGTCACAGTACCCAAATAGAGATGAAACTTTCAGTTCTTCATAGACTGACTATGTAGAGCTCCATGCTGAGAAATTAATTCTGAGGTGACCTGCACACTACTCCGAGAGTCCCATTCTCATTTATCGTTTCCACAGATCTTAACAGTTCACAAAGGTGACCACTTTGTTCTCATTTATCACAACCATTCGTGCACACAAAGCAGTTGATTGCTTCCTTCATTCTCCTAAATTCGTCTCTTCCATAAATGTTGTCCTTTATTTCTTGTTACAGAGACTCTTGCAGGTTTAGCCTCTTTCAACTATGAACTCCTCTGATCTTACATTCAATTCCACAGTTTCCGACCCATACATCCTTTAACTCATTGTACTTCCTTATCAGAGAAATGCAACATTGTAACTTCACAGAGGTGTAATGTTACAATACTTCTTAGACTTGGTGTCTTTAGCTCCTCTGACACTGAGCTCCTTGATCATTTCTCCTCAATGGGACCGAGAGCTATGAGCTACAACTTAGCTTTTAGTTGCTAAGGTGTTTTGTTCCTATCAGAGGCCAATCTTCCTTTACTACTTCTATGCACCCTTGGTTCTTTGGATTTTCATGACCAAGAGCCAACTGAAAGCCCACTCCATCATAATTTTTCCAAAGACCATATGTTCTAAAGTTACGAGGTCTTAATCCTCTGATATGTGAATCTCTAATATGATGTCATCACTCCACGTTGCATCTTTATAGTGATCACATGTGTCACATGAATCTGGCACATTAGGGCACCCAATATCGTTGAATCAACCTGCCACGTGTCCTATCAAACTGCAACGTCATGCTGACGGCAGATGACACTGTAGCTTATCGAAGCCAATCTCATGTTGCCATGTGTCCTACCAAAGGAGAGTGAAGAGGACCCTTCAAGCCATGGTTTTGCAACAAAACCCTTTGTTGATCTTCTTCAACATTCCTTGATACTTTTAGCATTACCGACACTGCTAGACATTGTAACTCCTTAGAGTACTTAGTTAATAAGTTCTGATACTTCAATGTCTCGATCCTCCGATGTTCTGATATTTCGATATGACCTCTAATATGCCATATGATCTAACTCTCTGATGTTCTGCTATCTGATGTGTCGATGTCCCGATCTCCGGGGTTCTGATATCCAATATCCTGATATGCTGATATCTGATATCTTGTTCTTCGATATGTCGATGTGCTCAGCTCTGATATCCCGATATCTGATATCCATTCCTTCCTAAGGCTTCAAATCCCTGAACTTCAGTAGACCATATCTTTAGATCCATGAATCCATATTTGAACTTCTACATATCATTGGAAAACTCTTCCAGAGCACTTTGCATTGGATAGGGCATGATGTAGCCTTTGAATCCATTTGATACCAATGAAATGATTGCAAAATTCTCTGCTCCTTAACTCTTCTAATTTGTGCTTGGACACCTGAACTCTCAACCACCATGGTGATCATTTTATGGCTTCTTCAGTAAGCCTGCTACTATGATGGTTCTCTACATGAAACTTGCAGCTACCATGGAATTCCATCTGGTCCATCATTGTAATCATCATTTTCCGGATTCTTCAGTAATCCTGCTACTGTGATGATTTTCTACAAAGCACTCCAACAACCATGGGATTCCTCCAAAAAATCGAATCATCATGCTGACCCTTGTTTGACATCAATGCCAACACTTACACAACCACCCATACAATATCAAATGTCCAACACATGGATGAATTTTGATGTTTGGATTGGACTTTCTTATCTTGGAGCTTATTTATTGGCAAATATGTCGATGGTTGGATATGTTCTCTTACATGTAAGTACACACATTTAATGTTATTCTTGTTTTACTTTGTCATATGCATTGGAATGGGATTTTCACTATATTAGGGCTAATTGTTGCATTGCATAATTGTGAAATTGAGTGTATGGACCATGTATGTTGAATGAAATCTCCTAGGGATAATTCTACCGTTGAATTTATCTTGATAAGCCATCTCTTTTTTCAAAGCGAAGTATAAAGCTTTGAGGTCACTTCTTCTTACCCTAAAGACCAAGCAAAGTAGTCCTTGAGGCCTCCTTAACTAAGAAGTGAAGTCCTTTTTCATTATTTTCCTAGACTCCATTCTCCACAAGGGATTAGGCACTGGTCTACCAATAGGTGGTCACTCAAAGAACCATTTTTCTTCACCTTTATCATTCTCTTCTAGGTCTAGGTATGTTGGGTCACTTAGGGCATCACTTTTCTTGACAATGTAGCCATAGAAAAAGTTCGATCTCCTAGCCTCTACTACGTTGGTGTGTCCTCAGGGTCTCCTCCAAATTTGAAGAAATTACGATAGTGGGATTGTGAGATATCCCAAGCCTGTGTGTTGTACTTGCTATCATGAATCATTGTTATCTTGTGAACTAATTTGCAGGTTAATTAACACATCTTTCCTTGCTGTAGTGTGCTTCTCTTAGGATAGTACTATTACTTTCCTTATAGAGACTCACTCTTATCTCCCGCTTGTGAAGGTCTCCTTTTACACATTACAATTGGTGTTCCACAATGTCAACTTCTTACGGATTTCAAAGAATATGTGTGTAATATCTTATGTTATTCGTTGAAACTAAGGCAAACCTTAAGTAATGGTGATCGGGCGATACTCTAGATAGCATTGCTACTCCAAACGCTGTGAGATCTAATTGAGACTTTACATTAAAAATAACATGTATATTGACAGTATCCAACACCATCAAATACATCCATAACACTTTCTTCAACATTAATATTTAATACTTTTGAAAATTTAATTTAATCTTAAATATTTCAAAATTTCATTTTTAAATAGATTAATATTTTTATTTTATTTTAAATATAAATTAACATATCTTATATTACTATATTAACCAATATAATTCCAATAACATTCCGATGCAAAATATACCTTTTCTTAATTAAAAAAAATTATAAAACGTGAATAAAATATTAAAGAAAAAGGTCCAAACAAATCACTTAAACTTTTCAGGGAACCAAATAAAACTTTTGCCTCTTCAGGATTTTCAGGGCAACACTTTGCCTCTTCCTTAAAATATAATATTTTATGGATTTTAGGATAAGGCCAGAAATGTGTTTATCTCCGTGAGGAAGATCTGTGGATCCTTTTCATACTATGATTTCAATGTGATTGTGAAAGGATGTGATGGATAATCCTTATGGAAAATATTTGATTAAAGGCCCATGGAATATTTTATTGTAATTAAATATATTTAATTTATGTAAAAGGATTCCAAACATTAAATGTATGATTGGGGATTACAGACAAGATAAGGTTACATCGCTTTTATAGTTTGGATGTGCACCTCTTTAATGGTAAAATATCTTAGCATTATCATTGCAGGTTGCATAGGATTCTTCCTCTTGCATGAAATGAGTTTGATGATAATAAGCAATATTTCTAGTTATCAAAATCTTATATGGGTCATTGGACTTATATTTTAAAATGTAGGCTTAGAAGATAACAATAGTTATTTTAATCAATATTTAATAAATTGGATTTTAATCAACATTGATCAACATCCTCAAAAAGCTTTCCATTCTTTAAAGTATTAAGAGAAAGCAATGAAAACTTATCATTATAAAGCTCTTGTGGATGGTTATGAAAACTTATCATTATAAAGCTCTTGTGGATGGTTATGAAGCCATTTATGGTAGTTTTCTAACATTTCATAAAAAACATAATGAACTATATGCCTGGACCTCCCATGAGAGCATTGTGATTATTTAAAGTAGAAAAAGGAAGAAGGAAGGGAAACAATAATTTCTAAATAAATATTTTTATAAATTAATGTGTTGATTTTTTTTAATGTAAATTTATTGAAGTTTTTATTAATATTAAAAAGTTTTTTATCGGATCTGAAATTACATATTTATAAATTTTTATTTTTTTTTCTAAATAAGTTGAAAATCTATTACTGTAACAAAATGATACAAGGAGGCTCTGGCCTCTACAGTTCAGAGCCAAGGTTCATGGCATAAAGCAACAAAAACCAAAATTAAGACTGCCCAGAAGTGGGAAACTAGTCCAATCCAAAATTACTTTGCTTCCCACACAAGGGAAACCAGCATATGAACATGGAGCAATATTCTATTGAATTCATTTTCATGACTAACTATTTTGCTCAAAAATTCAAAAGTAAACCCATAGACTTGGTTACCGGGAACCTGAAATCTGAAGATGCGTGGTGAGTTAGGTGTCATTTGGTGCTGACGGGTGTTCTTTGATAATGAAACACCTGTAGGTGTCGTGGTCGTTCTCATCTTTCAGTAGCTCACCAGCGTCATCCTTCACCAGATGTTCTTGATTCTGCTCCACGGCAGAAGGCTTGCCCTGATCATTATCTCTCTTCTCCATTGTGTTAGTGGGGCATCCTTCATCGCCGGAAGGCTCCTCTTGGAAGGTGACTGTGATAGTAGCCTTGATGAGTGGACGATTCAGAGAGCAGTGGTAAATGAAGTGGGCTGAATGGACGGATTGTTGAGAGCTAGAAGGGATATCAGAAATTGGAATGGCGGTTTGCAAAGGTGGGGAGTGGACATTGCAAGTGCGGCCTCTACCACTGCGAGTTTCAGGATAATGGGCTGAGACGTAATTTGACGAGGGGGAAGAGGAGTCTGGGACTGTTGAGGGAGGAGGACGGGATAGACTGCCTCTACTGCTACCCCTTCTACTACGCATTTGTTGGGGCAGTTGAGGTCGGATGTCATGGGGATGAAGAGATTGCCTTTGAGAGGTCGGCACTGAGCGAAGCTCTGTGGTAGAAGGCTCAGAATTGAAGGTCAGGTTGCAGATCAAGCTCTGAGAGTAATGGTTGCCCTTTCCAAACTCTATGCAACAAAGAATGTTGCATCGCATGCCCGTTGCAGTGCGTGAACTTGGCTCCACTGTAGCCGGGGGCACTTGCAACTCAGAAGCAGAGGAATAGAAACAAAGGAAGTGGGTCGAATATTGCATGAGGGTTCCATGATGCAGAGTCGAGGCAGGATGGCGTTGGTGAGTTGATTCGAGTGCTGCATTGAATGGCACTTACTGCTGCTGTGGAGGAGGTTTATTGCTTTGTGTGCGGGCTTACAGGTGGCCATGTGGCTATGCCATTTGTCGTCCCATTCCGCCGCCATCAAATCAATCCTTATGTACACCCGCATCCGGGAACATACTTATAATTATTATAAGTTCGCTAAATTTTTATTGTAAATGTATTGGACTAGGTATGAAAATGTGAGGATAGAAAATTAAAAGTTGGTTATTGGAAACTAACTAGTATATTTTCAAAAGAGAGTTAAAGTGAGCAAAACCATCCATAAAAAAATGAGTCTATCTAGAGACAGATAACCAAACTATAAATAGTGAACTCTGAGCAAACGAACTTATGTAGGAAAAAAGAAACTGAAACTAGCCATAACCTGGAGTTGTTCTTTCTAAAGCCAGCATGGTGCATCAATTTTGGATTTCATAATCCAAAATTATAACCATAGATGAACTTGTGGATTTTACTTGAGGAGTAGCTAGAGTTGAGTCGTTGACCACCCCTGATCTTTCCAGGTGTTCGTTGGACTGAGTGTCTGAAGTGGAAACTATATAGTGTTCAATGTTGTACAGATGAACAACGATATCGTCCATGTTGTACCTAATATCCCTTAGAATGCGTTTAATGTCCTCTTGACCTACAAACAACTTGTAATTGTTGATATGCTTGTCTCTTATGACCATACTGAGTAAGGTTTCCATTTGGTGGTGATGAGTAATGGAGTGCAGGAAATGTAATCTCCTCTTTCGAAACTTCCCCATATCTAGAGTCCAATTGAGGCTACTACCTCCAATGTCCGTGTTTGAGAAGTAGGCTCTGCCACCAAATTCTTTAGCCTCCAACGGAAGAAATTCTTTGTGTACCTCCAAAGGTGTTGCATCAAAAGAAATTGCAATGGACTCCCAACCAAAAAGTCGCAAGGAGGAGGGCCCATAGGTTCCATCCCGACATCATGAAGCACGTAACATCGACGCCATAATGATAATGACCCTGCAAAATAATATATTGCGAACTATGGCAAAACGACATGTTAACCAATTCCTACAAGCAAAACAATACCACTTATAACCTAGTGGAGAAATAAATAAATTAATGTGTTGTTATTCAAAGAGAAAATTTGAGTAAATTAGATGAATTTTAGTATAGAATCATTTCTTCTCTCTTATTAAAGAAAAATTTGACTTAAATAAACTTTATATTATTAAAAATTCTATAATAAAAATAATTGTCTCTCAAGAATAATTTGTCTTAAAACCAATAATATTATGGGAAATTGTTGTTAAAAAACACTAGCCTTAATTTTAATATAAATACAAATAAAAATATTAATTTTAATATAAACACAAAATTAAGATAAATAATTTAATATAAACACAAAATTAAAATAAATATTTTAATATAAACACAAAATTAAAATATTAATTTTAATATAAACACAATTAAAATAAATTTAAAAAATAATATGATTTAAAAATTTTAAAAATTAAAATTTAAAAACATTATAGACCCCCTGATACAAATTGTCTCATGTTTGAATTTCCAAATTTGATTTATAAAAATGTACAACATAAGATCACGATAAAGCTTCCTAACTACTATATAATTTTTTACATAAAGAATTTGACCTCATTCCAATTCCAATCTTTCCACCATGTTCTTAGATATTTTACAATTATTTTTATGAAAAGGGAATGATAGATTTACATTGAGTATATTATCTTGCTATGGTGTATGACTCAAGGGATAGACTCTTTTTATTCATGAGTCTCGGCTTTTGCCAAAATCATAAGGAATTAGTATATCTACTTGCAGGTTGTTGGATGTACTCTTGATGTTATAGTAGCAGCTACGAAAATTAATCCTAATCTTCTTTAGATTAAATCTAACAATTACTGATTCATTCATCCTGTGCCTAAAAACAAAAGAAATAATAAATAATTCCTTAATCTAAATTAAATTATAAACTATATTCTATATTCTAGTATAAATCATAGTAGATTACAATTCTCGCAACAAAGCCACCGCTTCTCCAATTTCAATATTTCCACCATGTTATTAGATATTTTTGACCTGATAATATAAATTATATTGCATTGCATTTAAATCCACCATGTTATTAGATATTTTAGACCTGATAATATAAATTATATTGCATTGCATTTAAATTATATTTAATTTATGGGAAAGGATTTAAAATATGTTTGAGAATTATTTTTATAGTACCTCGTGTATTTAGAATAGTTTGCGTCCTTTAAAGGCAACGCATATTCACATTATAATTCAGCACTTTTATCATCATTATTTTGATGAATAAAGTACAAAGTATAATTCTTCATTATTATTAATAAAGTATAGTTATTAATATATTTTATGAATATGAATATAAAAACTAAAAATAAATATTTTGAAGTTTTTTAATTATTTTAGATTTTATAATTTTATAATAAACGCATTAATTTTAAAATGTTATTTTTTAATATTATAAAATTAATAATTTGTATGATGGTTTATTATAATTATTGTGTAAGTGGTAAGTATGAGAAAAGTTTTTATTAACTTGAATGAAGTATCAAATTTATTTATGTTTAGATTTTGGTTAAGCTTCTAACAATCAAACATAAGTATGAGTTCTATTACTAGGAGTCAATTTGGCGAGTTTCCTAAACCTTCAAAAACTAATAATTATTGGTGATTCAAAAGACACTACTAGAGATCTCAAGGAAAACGCCATTTCTCAAGATTCTAAATTAAGTTCTATTTTCCGTAGAGTTCGCTTTCTCTTAAAATGTTTATTAGATATGGAGTATCATCATGTTTTCCGTAGCCTCAACACACAAGTAGATATTTGCACCAAAATAGCAACACAAGGTGAGATGGGTGAGATTGTTATTAATTCCGAGCATTACAATTAGTCAATCCCTTAGTGGTTAGTGTAATTATCAAGCCACATTTAATTGCCCAACATGTGGCAAGCATTCAAACTCAACACATTGAGTTGACAACACACCCACTTCATAATCGATTTGATATGACATGCCCTAGTCCTCTCCATATATAATTCTCACATATTTTGTAGGGTCATGGTGGGATATCTTCTTAGGGGGAGATTTAATCAATCTAACATCTATATCATTATCTAATGAGGAAGTAGGTGCACGCTAGTAGGGAAGCTCTACGATGGCAGGGTTTTAGCATGACTTTGGATTTGATGGAATCCCTACAATTATTCTATAAGCATGTAGCTTTCCTTGCTCTTTGATATCACCCTATTCGTTATTCTTGCCACCTTGCAGCTGACATTGGCCCTCATGGGATAATGTGGGGTTCCTTCCCTATAATCACTTCCATGCTTGGATCTATGTTGTCACAAGGAGTTTATTGAGGGCATGTACAATTAATTCATCAAATAAAAGTAAAAAAATGCCAACTTAGTAACACGGCTAGAGGATTTAATGGATCGTGGGATTGTTAGATGCTCTAGTGCAAAATTGACAGTTCCCAGTTAGGTATCCAATCTGAAATAAGGAATTCCACTCCATTTGAACAAAATATGAAACAGGAATTTCAGCTCCATCAACAATCCAATTCTTAATTTGAACAAGAAGGCTTGTGAGATAAATCATGTGGCAATTAAGATGGATGGCATGCCTCTTATACCAAGTTAATTTTAACTCTATTGCAAATTTCTTCTCATTCTAGACATTACTATTAAATCTACTTTGTAGAGATTTATTATGTAAATATAAATATATATATTTTATTGCTAAAACATCATAACTCAATTTTCTTTATTTAAATTGAAATATTATCAAATTTATTTTTCTATTTTATAACTTCAATATACAAATTGCCAAAATTTAATTTAATATAAATTTAACCAATTTTTTATTTAAAAAAATATATGAGCATGATAAAGATTTAAATCTAAAAAATTTAAGCAAATATTTTGTAAATAATTTTGGTGAATAATTTACTTATTTACCTAACACAACCTATCCATCTGCATTTCTAAGCTTGAAAATAAGTTCTTAAATTAACTCTAGTTTCTTAGAGAAGATAGTCATATATGACAAAATAAACCTTGAACATCCATGTTTTTAAATCATTCCAAGAAATAAAGAAACATATTTGTTGAGGTATAAGAGTGTGGACGTCCCTGTGACACATACACGCCTAATTTCATGAACATAAAAAACAACCTATCATGTTCATAAAGCATGACTTGTTCAAACCCTTCTAGATGCTTTCATTGTCCCTTTAAAATTTGGACTAAGAGTACTATAACACAAATTTAGATATTTATTATTATTATTTTTAAAATTATATAATTTAGTTATTATTATTTTTAAAGTTATATAATTTAAATTTGGAATAAGGGTATTTTAGAATTTTTTTCTATCTAGAATTTTATATGATTTGATTTATTACTCGTTTAAATCCATTTTAATCTATCAAATATAGAGAGGGATCAAATTTCTTTTTACTCTAAAAGAGGTTTGTATTTCAAAAGGTTTGATCCATCTAGGTATTTGATAGATCTAGAGTTACGATGGATCTAGGCTGGTTTAAATTCCCCCTTTAAATAGGTTATATTCCACATGAATACCATAGGTCAATACCATTCATTCTCATACCATGAAGTTATTTTTATTTTCACACTATTTTTTTTAACCAAGTAAAAATGTTTTCGCATTATCAATTTTATTTTTTAAATTTATTTTAATTTATTTTTTATGTAATTTGCCCGAGTCAAAATATTTAGAACAAGACACTACAACATCTATTTCATAGAAAGTATCTCTACTACTTTTCTTTAAGTAGATATTATTTTGAAATATTCACAAATATTTTAATAATTTTAAAAATAAGGTTTTAAAATCATAAAATTATTTCAAAAATATATGCATTAGCTATTTATTATTTTTATTATTATTATAAATACATTCATATAACAAATTTCATAAAGAAAAGGAAGAGATTGTGAAATAACTCATATTCTGCCATAACTAATGAACCATTTATATGTAGAAAATGGTTTCTCTTCATAGTATCAGTGAATGCATATATATTTGTCAAAAATAACATATATCCATATAGATTCAACATAAGCTACACCAATCTTTGAGGGGTCAAGTCCCCAACCCATGATAGAATATCATGCCATAACTAAAAAAGGAAAAGCAATCCAGTATCAATCCTAGTAAATTATTAATAAAGGACTATCCCCAAATAACACTTAGCTTACTATGTCTAATCAGAATATGATAGTTGAGATGTAATTCCTTTCCTACAAAAAGAAACAAAATGAAAATATTTCAATGGAGCAAAAGAATTGAATTATTGTAATTATGAATTATCCTATCTTCAAAAAATATAGACAACATAGCTAGAGATATATTAACTATGAACGAACATATCTCTACTACTCATGAAGAAATGCAGAAAAGAAAAAAGAAAAAAAAATTATGTATTAATTATAGAACATATATCATGGCCTCTACATGCTTGTCTAACATCGTTCATGTAGATGTTGTTGTAGACAAAATAAAAGACCAAGTGATTCCTCCTTCTCCTCCTCCTTTTATGTATAAAGATGATGTGCATGATCCTAGAAAAAATGGATAGAAAGATTTGGATCTACTAACTTAATTCTTAAAGTTGTAAACATTGAAGAAGAAACTAATAATGAAGTAGAGTATCTAGAATTCATAAGAAAGTAGGCTGATGAAAATGAGATTTTGGGGGTTGCCCAAAATCCTAAATTCTTTAAAAATCTCGATCCTGGCTTTCCCCGAGTCTTTTCCTTTCTCACTCATGCAGTTCAATTCAGGATAACCACATCATAAAATTTCTAAAAGCAAATAATTTACGTTACCAAACAAAGCTACCACGAACAATTTAAGTATACTCTCCTTCGAAATTCCGAATAATTTCAGGGAATCCTTTATTGTTAACGTAACAGCCACTTCGTGCTTGAAAACTCGCGTTTGGACATGACTGCAACTGCCACTGTTCTGTATTCGGTCAATAGCTTAAACTCTGAAGAGACTCAGAAAATTATCCAAAAATCCCAGCGTACACTCCAGAATTCCACTGGACGGCAATCGATCCAACATATATCAGATATGGAGCTGTGCCTGCTGGACAGCCCGTGCTTAAAAAACTTATTGCCAAAGTCATTAATACGCACCATAGTCACAGGATCCTCAAGCTAATTATTGCGGCTTCCAATCCATATTAAAGCCTGTGACACATACTTAATATTAACGTGAGAACAGTCAACGCTTCCACGCTGCGTTTACTGTCAGCGCTTACAGCAAATATTAACTTATTCATAAACACATAAGCGGATAAAATAAACACAGAACAGGAACACACTTGATTATATATTTATGGAACAATTATAAAATTAAGGCATTTCAGCCTTAAAATCGAGTTCCCGCTCAGCTACATCTTGCCACTCACAATATCTTCACAAAACATATATCTTTTAGACCCTATCACACTACATATATATACAAAAAAATGTTAGATTGGAAGGATCGACTCTATCCTTGTTTTTCTCCAACTAAAGGCGCATGCATGACAGATAAGTATCCCTTATCTACTTTAAAGCCACTTATCCGCTTTAACTTTGTTTTTTTTTACTTTAAAACAGACTTTTCTTTTATTCTGATCCTCTGGTTTGCTTTGTTGTTGGTTGCTCGTGCATCAGGCTCCCGACGCACAAAAATTTATGACCTCCTGGTCATATGCTTCTCCTGGTCTTTAGCAATTTTATCCACTTCATTCCTTCACTGCAACCAACCTCTACAGTAACAGCCTCCTCTGTTACACGATACCTCACCAAGCCCTCCGCACTCGGTCTTTTGGCATCCTTCTCTAGGTTGCTGCAAATCTTCTCACCTTCCGTTGCCGCCATCTGCACAATAGCAAGACCATAAACTCTCCATCTTTAACACAACTGTACCTCTTTCCGCAGAATCTTTTACTGCTCTGATACCACCTGATGAAAATGAGATTTTGGGGGTTGCCCAAAATCCCAAATTCTTTAAACATCTCGATCCTGGCTTTCCCCGAGTCTTTTCCTTTCTCACTCATGCAATTCAATTCAGGATAACCACATCATAAAATTTCTAAAAGCAGATAATTTACGTTACCAAACAAAGCTACCACGAACAATTTAAGTATACTCTCCTTCGAAATTCCGAATAATTTCAGGGAATCCTTTATTGTTAACGTAACAGCCACTTCGTGCTTGAAAACTCACGTTTGGACATGACTGCAACTGCCACTGTTCTGTATTCGGTCAATAGCTTAAACTCTGAAGAGACTCAGAAAATTATCCAAAAATCCCAGCGTACACTCCAGAATTCCACTGGACGGCAATCGATCCAACATATATCAGATATGGAGTTGTGCCTGCTGGACAGCCCGTGCTTAAAAAACTTATTGCCAAAGTCATCAATACGCACCATAGTCACAGGATCCTCAAGCAAATTATTGCGGCTTCCAATCCATATTAAAGCCTGTGACACATACTTAATATTAACGTGAGAACAGTCAACGCTTCCACGCTGCGTTTACTGTCAGAGCTTACAGCAAATATTAACTTATTCATAAACACATAAGCGGATAAAATAAACACAGAACAGGAACACACTTGATTATATATTTATGGAACAATTATAAAATTAAGGCATTTCAGCCTTAAAACCGAGCTCCCGCTCAGCTACATCTTGCCACTCACAATATCTTCACAAAACATATATCTTTTAGACCCTATCACACTACATATATATACAAAAAAATGTTAGATTGGAAGGATCGACTCTATCCTTGTTTTTCTCCAACTAAAGGCGCATGCATGACAGATAAGTATCCCTTATCTACTTTAAAGCCACTTATCCGCTTTAACTTTGTTTTTTTTTGCTTTAAAACAGACTTTTCTTTTATTCTGATCCTCTGGTTTGCTTTGTTGCTGGTTGCTCCTGCATCATAGGCTAAAGTAGCGAAAGCACAAAAGATTCTCTCTACACTACAAAACAATTGGACATAAATAAAATAACAAATTCTTAATCTTGGAGTAATTAAGAAGGAACAATATGATCCAATTGACCACATAGAAGAATGTATTGGATACCAATTCACTAATCCACTCACTCAAGTTGCCTCCATGAATATAAGGTAACACCCACCTCCATATCCTACTAATACCATAAAAAATTACCACCATTTCAACTCTTAGTGGTTTAGATCATAGCTTTGATTTCAATTGCAAATACCCATTAGAGATCATGAAGGTGCTCCATGCATGGGAAGGATGGGTTAGGAAAAAAAGAGCCTTATCTAACAATAAATTGTCTTTTAGTGAATTTGCTACTTGGCTCCATGCATGAGAGGGATGGGCTAGGAAAAAAAGAGCCTTATCTAACAATAAATTGTCTTCCAACGAGTTGGCTACTTGGCTAACTTGGGGATTCACTGTGCACTTAGCACATTGGGGGACTTGCTGGTCACTTAGCACTTTGGCAGACACAATTGGGCTAAGAAAAGAGAGATAACCTCATTAGAGAAGGTGCATGCCTAGGAGGCCCACTATAATTACAAAACCTAGTCAAGGTTGCTAGTGCAAATTCTTATGGTGATATTAAATTAGATAAAATTTAGTATGTTGATATATTTCATTTCCAAAGATTAAGTGATGTGTCTTTAAGACAAGAGAACAAATTCATGATGCAAGAATCGTTGTATCAATTTGGAGATGGATCAAATCCCATATTAAAAATATATTATGTTGAATTTGTTGATTGTGTAGCTTGGGAGGTACTCCAAGCCCTAGGGTTCAGGGTTTGGAGGGTGAAGTGTGGGGTTTTTCACCCATCATGATTTGTGCCAAAACCATGATGAGAAATCAACATGTGATGGATGAGGATTATAGTACTCGGCGAGACAATTCCAATGCATCGAGAATCATTCGATTCCATGTTGTCTTTAGAGAGAAATGAATTTTTGAAGTTGACAAGGTAATTATTGGTTGTTAAGTCATGTAGGCTTGGTATAAACAATCCCTATAGATGTGTCTCTTCAAGATTCGTTGGAGCCCCTCATTTAGGATATAAATAGAGGGTGAAAGATCATTGTTTGAGCATCCAAGTGTTGCAATACATCTCCAAAGGATCTCTGAAATTCTAAGGGATGTCGCAGCGAGATTAGGAGGCTGAGGAGACTTGGGACAACGTGGTAAATCTACTCTAGGAACAACATGGGAGAAGGTCGAGTTGTTGTAGGTGCAATGAATATGTTTTAGGGTTAAAACAAAGTTGTTTCAAGTGTGTTTTAGGGTCGGATTAGAGTGTTGTGTGGGTTGAGGAGCTAAGGACAAATCTGTTGTTGGATAAGGGTTGTTTGACAGATTTTGGACGAGGCCGAAGGCCTACAACAACTGTTGTGCTAGGCTGCAGGCCATAGCCAACAACTGGGATGTTTCGAAGGGCAGCATTGATGTGTCAAGCCTAGATTGGGGCAGCGTAGGTGTGGAGGAGTCTCTCCTCAGAAGACCGCAACCTTAATAGGCTTGTATTGCTTATTGTGTGTAGGTGGAGGGAAGCTTTGTGTGCCCTAACCAGTGGTACAGTGAAAACAAGTGCAAGAAGTGGAAAACAACATTTTTGAGAGGTGTATTAGGTCAAGTATTGAATAGATTTAGATCAATTTACCTTGCAACCCGTGGGAGACAATTTGAAGACGAGATTGGGTGATCATGTGTCTTCATTGAAGAAGATATTGCAGTGACGTGATTGGGTGCCATAGATCTGATTGGAGGGTAGTGTGTTGGCTACCTAAAGTAGACCTAGAGCAGTAGACAAGGACATTGTTGGCGCGTGATTGGGTGACACTTGGAGCCTTATGAGTTGCTCTTTGATGGATGAAAGAGGCTACTAGAAGGTTGATTGGAGCTCAGGTATTGGCCACCCTAGAGAGTAGTTTGATGAGCCTGTCTACTTGCAGCATTGTCAGGTGGTAGCCCTCTTGGAGTCTCGATGTGTAGTGACCTTGATGGACTAAGGCACTACTAGTGTGCAGTACATGAGTGAAGGACCAGTAGGACAAGATACGACATCAAAGTTGCAAAAAAGTTTCTCATTGTATCTTGTATACCATAGACTATTGTATTATTCAGATTTGGTTTAATATAACGAAGATTGGGATTGTACATATTGTACAATTTTGTTAAAAATCATGTATATTTGTGCATATGTGATTTACGGTTTTATATTTCTGATGTGCAAAGTAGTTTATGGTTGAGATTCCTGGTTTGGTTGTGTGAGAATTTTAAGACTCTAACCTAGATCCAAGGTCATGGAAATTCAACATGGTATGAGAGCGTGTTTGAGCTACTTTGGAAGTAATTACAGAGTTGTGCACAACAAAGTACAACGTGAGAGGGAGTTGGTCACATTGCAAGTGAAGGGCTCACTATAATGTTGAAGTTGTAATAAGGTCTCTAGTATGAGGACAAGTTGGAGGGGTTGTCCAACTATAGCACTTGGAAGGAAATGATCAAGTTGGTATTGCAGGTCAACAATATTGTTGGAAACACTGAGAGGGGGGGTGAATCAATATTCCTTAGCAATTAACACTTTTAAAACTTTTCAGAGCATTAGTTAATCTTCAATTATTATTAATGTTTATGCAGTAATAACAATAAATAAAAGAAAACAGTAGACACAAGAATTTTAGGTGGAAAACCCCCTCCGGGTCAAAAACCACTGAATACTTTTCTAATAAATTCTTTAATCTTCAGCCCCAACTAAAATGAAAGCAACAACTTCCTAGAATTATAGAAAAGCATTCTTCTACAGCTCCCACTAGAAGGACGCTTCAATGCCCTGGTTTCTTCAGTAGTCAACTGAATGGATGCCCCAACATCCTAGACCAACCTACCACCCTGAAGTGTTCATAGGTTCCAACTTGTAGGCAACTTCATGCACTAGCCTAGCACCTCCCTGCCACCCTATAAAGACAAAATTAAATACAAAAGTGTGGACTCTCGTACTAGGGACAATGATCCACGATACAATATGATTTACAATGATCTTGACCAAACACGCAATCACACTATGACGTGCAACCCAACCATGACATCATCCCAACAAAGACTCCTATACCTCCCAAAACTTGAATTCTTGCTTGAAGTTATACTTGAATCTTCTTCTACCTACATGCAAAATTTGCCTGGCAAAACCAATCCCAAAACAAAACAAAATACCCTTCAACTTACCTTTTCTTGCAAAACACATGTAAGTGCATAATAATGAATAAATACGAATTAAAATTTACAATGCGTACCTAAAGTGTGCTTGTCACTTTTGTTGTTGACTTGTTGCAGTAGTAGACAAAGGCTCCTACTCTTGATATAGGCTTGGACTCTATTTAAAACTATATCCAAAATTGACCTAGAGATATATACAATAAAAACCGATGACATACCCTAGGCTTGTGATGGACCAATTTCTAAGTACAATAGCAGAGACTATTCTATCAATTATGACAAGAAAAGTAACATGAACTTACAACATCATATAGATTTAGCAAACTTGGTGTAGCATCAAGAATATGTAGCATAAAATGTGTAGTATCAAGAATAGGACATCCGAAAAACTAATTGTGACATATAGAGACATAAAGATATAACCGAGACATTGTATATACTTACGTTGTCCTGCAAAAACATATGTCAGAGATGATACTTAAAATTCAAATGTAAACACTAATCATACATACCTTGTTGTAGGAGACTTACCCTAGACTGTTGATGTGTGGTCCTTACTGCAGTGATCCTTGACTGCATGCTTTTTCTTGCCTTCTAGGAGCTCGATATTGAATCTGTTGTATCTATGTAATTTTGGATATCCAAGGTCTGAAATGTCTTCCTGTGGTAGCCCTATGAGTCCTATTTGCAACCCCATAGGTCTGATCAAGATTGGATTCTTCAATAAAGAGTTATGCCCAATATCCCACGATGACCTTATTATAGCCTAGTTCAGTAGAACGAACTTGTATGAAGTGCCACGTGCCACTTTTGTGACCTTTGGCCCTGAACATGTTACTCAACACAGTACAATCCATCCTCTTTTTGTGACTATTTGTGAAATTTTAATCCAACTTAGAGAGAAAGTTATGACGATTTTCTCAACGTCACCTGTTTAACATGGAATTCGAGAGCCTAAAAAAACCCTAACTTCCTCAGATCATATCCCCAAAAATATAACGAACGAAGATCTGAAATGTGGTCACGAGGTTTTAGGTTGAAATGGGATTTAATTTCATCTTTTGAAGCTTCGCAGAAATAAAGTTATAGCGAAAATTCCATGATGACCTATTTGAAGCCACAAAATCCCTACTAGAGGAGGATATGAGGGTCATTATTTAAATGAATGTCTTGAGTTGAGAGGGTCCTCAATATGTGTAAGTTGGAGGGATTTTAGGAGCAAAAAAATATTATTAATTATTGACTATTCAATGGCCACAACCAATTATGAGTGTCATGTCACAATCCCATAGGGTTTTAGCCCACTAACTGGGTTACTAACTTCAAACACAAATAACTCTCAAACCGTGAAGAACTGGGAGGCGTACCATATATCAATGGAAACATATCGACAAGTAGAATCCATTGAGAATATATTTGATGCAAAATAATATGAGTTGTCAAGTCAAAAATCCCTTGCAAGATCGAGGTAGCTCTTGATGTTGCTTGGGTTGACATCAATGACAACCATTGATCAACAATATCCCCCTTTTGCATTGATGGAAACACAAGTATTCCCCCTGCGATCATGACACCTCTTTTTACTACCTTCTCTCCCCCTTTGACATCAATGGAAAAGGTTAACTGCCCCTGACAAATAGCCATCGTGCGGACCTATACACACCTCCACTCCCCCTTTCTACTCGAGTAGATAAGAGAAAGAGTCTAATGAAAACTTGGGAGAATCTCATGCTTTTGGCGAAGATTCTCTTACAATGTATGTTAGTTCGTCAAGCATAGATATTTCAAACCCACTTTGCATTTTTGTGGCAAAGTCTTTTGTGGTGTTCCTGGAACTGTCTTCTCTCTGCGAATTCCATTCTCATAACAGTACCTATCAAACTCTTTTCTGCAATATTCACCTCCATTGTCTGATCTCAGACACTTCAACCTTTTTCTTCTCTCATTTTCAACCAAAGCTTTCCATTTCTTGAAAGTATCAAATACATCATATTAATACAATAAATCCAGGATTTTCTGGTTGCATCATCAATAAATGTAACATAATAACGAGATCCACCAAGAGATGATACTTGAGTAGGTCCCCATACATCTATATGCACAAGCTCTAATTTTTCGCTCTTCTTTTCTTTCCCAACTCTAAGGAATCTGACTCTCTTCTATTTCCCATAGAAACAATTCTCACAGAATTTTAAATCAACATGCTTCAATCCTGGCAACAATTTCTTGAGTGAAGAATCTGCATCCCCTTCTCACTCATGTGCCCAAGCTTATGATGCCACAATGCCATATCTTCTCCTATAGAGGTTAAATCGTTAACAGAATTAGAAATACCATTGCATAAATACAATGTACCAACCTTTCCTCCTTTCGCTATTACTAGGGATCCTTTAGTGACCTTCCAAGTTTTATTTGTGAAAGTAGTTATGCAACCTTCACCTCCAAACTACCCCATTGAAATCCGATTTTTCTTCAGATCTGGAACATGCCTTAACTCCTTTAATAGCCATTGATTTTCATTTTGTTGTTTTATGAAAATTGTACCCATTCCAATGATTTTACAGGGTTTATCATCACCCAATCGAACCTGTCCAAAATCTCCTGAACATAATCATAAAAATGTTTCCTATCAGGTGTGGCATGGAATGAGGCCCCTGAATCTACCACCCAGGCATCAATAATATTTTCTAATGAAAGAATCAAAGCATTTTGCAACGCATCACCTGTTACATTCGCTTCATGATTGGTTTCTTGTTGTGCGTCTCCTTCTTTTCCCTTCCAAGACTTGCAGTCTTTCTTCAGGTGTCCTTTCTTCCTGCATTTCCAACACACTATCCCTGATCTGGACTTGGATCTGCCTTTTCTTGACTTACTGCGATATCCAGGGCTCTTTCCTCTTTCCATTTTCTTCCCCTAGTCTCTACAATCAAATCATTACCTGATGTCTCATCGGAGCTTTTTCGTCACATTTCCTTGCTAAGGATTGCACCGACAACATCATCAAACTTTAAAGTACTAGATCTAGAGACAGAGTTACTGATGGCCATAACTAAACCATTCCAAATTTCTAGCAACGAGCACAGAAATAACAAAGCCCTAACTTCATCATCAAAAGTTATCCCTACAAAACTTAACTGACTTGTAACTGTATTAAAATCATTTAAATGGTCTGCAACAAATCCACCTTCTGACATCTTCATATTAAATAAACGCTTCATAAGAAATACCTTATTTGAGGCCGAGGGTTTTTCATATAGCTTGGCCAATGTCGACATTAAACCCCCTATTGTCGTTTCCTTTGAAATATTAAACGCTACCGACGCCGCTAGGCACAGCTGTATTGTTCCAAGTGCCTTTCTGTCGAGAATATTCCATTCCGTGTCTATCATACTCATCAGCTTCTTTGCCTTTCCACTCAATGGTTGGTACAGACCTCTCTGATACAGATAATCTTCCATCTGCATCTTCCATAGCTGGTAGTTTTGGCCGTTGAATTTTTCGACCCTAAACCTACCATCTTCTGCCATTGCTCCCACTCGAACTAGGAATCATTCTCTCCTACGAGTTTATCAACCAAATAGACCTTCGGCTCTAATACCAGTTGTTAGAAAATTATATATTACAGAGCAATGGAACACATAAATATTGCAGCAATATAAACATAGAAAATGCATAAAACAAGAGAGACACAGATATACATGGTTCACCCAGTTTGGGCTACGTCCACCGAGAAACAGCCAGTCCTTCTTTTTATATTATCCAGGAAACTGAAGAGATACAACCTACAATAGATCCGTTGTAAATCCCTCTCAATCTCCTCTCTCTTCCTCACTCAGAATACAGATCTCTGCATAGACGCAATACAATTCCCTCATATATAGCAAGGGGCTACCTTCTAGGGCAAAAAACCCTAAATTAAACATAACTTCTACCGTCATATCATCCACATAATGAACGGCCCAGATTGACTAGAAATTACTATACTTTTACAAGGCAATTTTACATCTATTTTTAGCTTCGGGGGCGCTACCCCTGAAACCCTCGCCAAGGGACCACTGGCCCCCGGACCCCCCCAGCCGTGGGGGGATGGCCCCCCCCCGAACCCTCGCGAAGGGGTGTACAATCTTCCTGGGGTATACATCTAGCTGAAACCTTTTGAATACAGAAGATAATCAGGCTCCACACCCAACATGCCACAAATGTCTGTGTGAATGAGCTCTAGAGGTTTGGATGAGGAGAACTCTTTTGACTTCAAATGAGTCCTAGTTTGCTTTCCAAATTGACATGAATTGAGAATTGCATTATCGAGCTTCAAAAGATTGGTAATCCTCTCACTACTCCCATCTTTCTTACTTTTATCAAACTGTGAAAACCCATATGCCCAAGCCTCTTATGCCACAACAGTGATTCACTTGTTTTTCTTAAATAACAGTTAACCTTGGAATCGTCAAACACATATACATTATTGTGGGTTATGATTGATTTTCCCACCAGTTTTCCATTCTTTATGTTGTGAATCTCATAGTCTTTAGATCGAAATATCACATCATAGCCATTATCACACATTTGGTTAACACTGAGAAGATTGTTCTTGAGACCTTCTACATACAATACATTTTGTGCTTTTGTTTTTTTATCAAGATTGACTACACCTTTACCTTTGATTCTTATTTAAGGATTGTTTCCAAAGGTGACATTACTTCCTCTATCATTTTCTTCAAGCAACATAAATTTTCTCTTTTCCCGAGTCATATGTTGGGAACAACCATTATCCACATACCATTTTTTTTCTTGATTATGAGATGATACAACAAGTCCACACTACATGCCTTTTTTTGTCTTTTATTTCCAACTCCCTTTATCCTTTTGGATAGTTCTCTATCTGGGATTTTGGGCCTTAGACAGGTATTCAGAACTACATATGCACTCACCGGCTTTATGCTAAAAATTATTACATTTGAAGCATTCTACTTCACTTAGCAAGGGAGAGAACGCATTCTTATTTCTGAGAGACGAGTTTTGAGATTTATAATTTCGATGTGTATTATATCTTAGATTTTCATCTCTTTCAACTTTGTTCCTTGTATAATCAATAGATTTATGTCCAAAGATATTACACTTATAACAGTGACCATAAAACAAATAGGCATGCCTATTGTTGAAAGCATTATGAGATTGTGTAGGAAAATACCTTGATCGTCTGACTGGTTGGTTAATTCTCCATTGACGATCGCCTCTTTTCTCTGCTATTCTTTTGTCTTCATTAATTATTTTATGAAGATTCTTCCCATGGCTCTTTGGTTCTTCGAACCCTACGGACCTAAATTTTATCTTCCCCATTGAATATTCTTGTCTTAGAGTATCCCAAACTGGTTTTGATTCATGAGGGCCTTTGACTATTCAATATTTGATCTAGTCTCCTTGCCCCTTCGACAAATATTTCATTTAATCCCTTATTTATCGTTGTTCTCTCCAGATCGATTCTTAGAGAGACAACCTTTGCTTCAAGACTCTGACAATTATCTTCCCATTCTTGGATTAGATCTTGAAGAACTTCTTTTTTTCATGTAACCTCCTCCACTTTAACTTTCAAAGATAAAAAACGTTTGTGCATGTCTATGAGATTTTATCCCTTTTTAACTTGAGTAGCTCTTGTTTCAACTGCTTGTTCTCCTCTTCTAGTCTCTCACAATTTCCTTTTTTTTGTTCCAGTAGAAGGAATAGACTGTCTTTTCTCTTGATATCTTCCTCAAGCTTTTATTTTTGATAGAAAAACTCCTCATTGTCATAGTTATACATACCTTACTTTTCACGTTGTAACTTTTCCTTCAACCGTTTATTCTTCTTCCTTGCTTTCTTTAACTCGTCGAGGGCATTGATGAGTTCCTCTTCAAGATCCACTACTCCTTCTTCTTCTTCCTCTTCAGAGTCCATAATACCTTGTTTCTTGGAGTCTATTTCGAAGGCCATAAGAAGATACTTATCTAACTCATTCTCTGATGAGTTTTCACAATCTGACTCTGGCGCTGAGCTATCCTCTTTGAAGTAGAACCCCTTTTTCTTTTGATGTGTCTGAGACTTATTTCCAAATTTCATATCCTTCCCTTTTAGCCTTTTCTTTATAAGGGAATTTGGATGAGAAATGTCCAACTCTTCCACGGTCAAAAAACTTAAAGGGCACCTTCCCTTTATATTTTCCTAAGCCACACTTCAGTTTTCTGGCTAGTTGAGCCAGCTCCTGATCAGATTCACAGCTGGAGCAGTATTGATGATATTTATGCTCCTTTCCCTTTTTGGATACTTTGAATTCTACTTCCTTCAGTTTAGAATTTTCTACTTCTACTCTCATCTCATAGGTTGTGAGAGTACCATCCAGTTGGTCCATCTTGAGATCCTTTAAATTGGCCATCTCTTCAATAGTTGAGACTTTGGCCTTAAACCTCATGGATAGAGATATTAATATTTTCTGAACAAATATCTCTTCCTTGACCTCTTCACCAAGTCCTTTGATCATATTCGTAACCTCATAAAATCCGAGTAAGTATTCTTCTATGCTTTCATTCTCATTCATTCTCAAGATTTCAAACCTCATTCTGAAAGTCTAAAGTTTTGCCTGCTTGACTTTGTCATCTCCTTCATGACTCTAATTAAGCTTTACCCATACTTCCTTGGAAAACTTACAGTGCAGAAATTGTAATCTACTAGCACTGAAGTCCACATATCTACTCCCAGGGACATAATATATGTTTCCATTCTTATTTTCCAAAAGGCATAGTTTGTCCCATCAAAGACTAGTATTCTACTTGAGTAAGCCTCTTCACTCTCTTGCCTAGACATAATTCCTTTTAGATCTACCTTCTAGTGATTAGATTATTGTTGAATGAACCTCGCTCTGATACCAATTGTTGAAATCAAGAATTGCTGAGGTGGCGGGGGTGAATCAATTTATAAGAAACTCTTGACTTTTAATTATGACAGTCACTTCTTATATTCTTTTACTTGTGAGAGAATTCATTCACAAAAGAAGTGAACCAACAATATTCCATACACAAATGTTCAAGCAACAATCACATGAGAAACACACATTTGACACAATGTTTTTCACGTTCAAACCTAGAGGGAAAAATCCACAAATTTTGTTGTTCGTTTATGATGTAAATTAAACACCTACTTAATTATATCTATTTGTTTGTGAGAACCCACTCATGGGAGGCACCGACCCCCTTTGGTTAGAAAGCACAAACTTTCTTGGAGGCACCAACCTGCTCTTGCCATTGCTCTACTATTTCATACAATTTTCAAACTGAAAAACAAAGGCATACAATAACACAACTAAAATACCAATAGTGGTTGTTCATAGATTTGACTTATGCACTCTGCCTTCTATGCTCACTTGCAGTAGGTCTCTTTTCACTGCTCACAAGAACACTTCCTTTGCGCTCTATCTCTCTTGTCAAGGGCCCTCCACTTACTTCTCTTCAGCACTACCCTTGCAATTCTCCACACCGCCCTCTCACTTCTCTTGTTGTTGTATTACAAAGAGTCCTCCCAGGTGCTTCAACCTCTCTACCTCGATGCACTTCTCTCACAACACAACACACCCACAATATGCTCGACTCCCCATGTTCTCCATTACAGACGATGGTTTTGTTCCAATGAGGCACTCTATGCAAGGAAATCTCTACAATCTATCCTTTAGCTGCCCAATTGTACTTAGGCATGGCTCCCCTTGCCATTGTTGCATCTTCTGGTAGTTTCTTGACACAGTACCCAAATAGAGATGAACCTTGCGGTTCTTCATAGACTGACTATGTAGAGCTCCATGCTGAGAAATTAATTCTGAGGTGACCTGTACAATACTCCGAGAGTCCCATTCTCATTTATCATTTCCACGGATCTTAACAGTTCATAGAGGTGACCTCTTTGTTCTCATTTATCACAACCATTCGTGCACACAAAGCAGTTGATTGCTTCCTTCATTCTCCTAAATTCGTCCCTTCCATAAATTTTGTCCTCTATTTCTTGTTACAGAGACTCTTGCAGGTTTAGCCTCTTTCAACTACAAACTCCTCTGATCTTACATTCAATTCCACAGTTGTCGACCCATACATCCTTTAACTCGTTGTACTTCCTTATCAGAGAAATGCAACATTGCAAGTTCACAGAGGTGTAATGTTACAATACTTCTCAGTCTTGGTGTCTTTAGCTCCGCTAACACTGAGCTCCTTGATCATTTCTCCTCAATGGGACCGAGAGCTATGATCTGCAGCTTAGCTTTTAGTTGCTAAGGTGTTTTGTTCCTATTGGAGGCCAATCTTCCTTTACTACTTCTCTGTGCCCTTGGTTCTTTGGATTTTCATGACCAAGAGCCAACCGAAAGCCCCCTCCATCATAACTTTTCCAAAGACCATATGTTCCAAAGTTACGAGGTCTTAATCCTCTGATATGTGAATCTCTAATATGATGTCATCACTCCACGTGGCATCTTTATAGTGATGACATGTGTCACATGAATCTGGCACATTAGGGCACCCAATATCGTTGAATCAACCTGCCTCGTGTCCTATCAAACTGCAACGTCATGCTGACGGCAGATGACACTGTAGCTTATCGAAGCCAATCTCATGTTGCCATGTGTCCTACCAAAGGAGAGTAAAGGGGACCCTTCAAACCATGGTTTTGCAACAAAAACCCTTTGTTGATCTTCTTCAACATTCCTTGATACTTTTAGTATTACCGACACTGCTAGACATTGTAACTCCTTAGAGTACTCAGTTAATAAGTTTTGATACTTCGATGTCCCGATCCTCTGGTGTTCTGATATTTCGATATGACCTCTAATATGCCATATGATCTAACTCTCTGATGTTCTGGTATCTGATGTGTCGATGTCCCGATCTCTCGGGTTCTGAATCCAATATGCCTGATATGCTGATCTCTGATATCCTGTTCTCCGATATGTCGATGAGCTCACCTCTGATATCCCGATATCTGATATCCCTTCCTTCCTAAGGCTTCAAATCCCTGAACTTCAGTAGACCATATCTTTAGATCCATGAATCCATATTTGAACTTCTGCATATCGTTGGAAAACTCTTCCAGAGCACTTTGCATTGGATAGGGTCTGATGTAGCCATTGAATCCATTTGATACCAGTGAAATGGTTGCAAAATTATCTGTTCCTTGACTCTTCTAATTTGTGCTTGGACACCTGAACTCTCAACCACCACGGTGATCATTTTATGGCTTCTTCAGTAAGCCTGCTACTATGATGATTCTCTACATGAAACTTGCAGCTACCATGGAATTCCATCTGGTCCATCATTGTAATCATCATTTTCCTGATTCTTCAGTAATCCTACTACTGTGATGATTTTCTACAAAGCACTCCAACAACCATGGGATTCCTCCAAAAAACCCAATCATCATGCTGACCCTTGTTTGACATCAATACCAACACTTACACAACCACCCATACAGCATCAAATGTCCAACACATGGATGAATTTTGATGTTTGGATTGGACTTTCTTATCTTGGAGCTTATTTATTGGCAAATATGTCGATGGTCGGATATGTTCTCTTACATGTAAGTACACACATTTAATGTTATTCTTGTTTTACTTTGTCATATGCATTGGAATGGGGTTTTCTCTATATTAGGGCTAATTGTTGCATTGCATAATTGTGAAATTGAGTGTATGGACCATGTGTGTTGAATGAAATCTCCTAGGGATAATTCTACCGTTGAATTTATCTTGATAAGCCATCTCTTTTTTCAAAGCGAAGTATAAAGCTTTAAGGTCACTTCTTCTTACCCTAAAGACCAAGCAAAGTATTCCTTGAGGCCTCCTTAACTAAGAAGTGAAGTCCTTTCTCATTATTTTCCTAGACTCCATTCTCCACAAGGGATTAGGCACTGGTCTACCAATAGGTGGTCACTCAAAGAACCATTTTTCTTCACCTTTATCATTCTCTTCTAGGTCTAGGTATGTTGGGTCATGTTGTGCCTTGCAAACAACCCCCCATTTCATATTTATTTTTATTTACAAAACCATTAAAATATGAAATGGGTCCCTCTTTAAAATAAATTGATGTCAAAACTTTACTTTGTAAAAGTCCAACAAATCAAAGGAGCGCTTTATAAACTTACCCTCAAAAGCAATATCTCTTTAAAAATTGGATATAAAGCAAATATGGGTTTATTGCGATAAAGCGATCGGAAGATCGCATATCGCCATAACATAAAGGATGCACCAAGCAATCAAAAGGCCCCCCCGACGCGATAAAGCTATCGGCGATATCGGCAATCGGCAATCCCCTTGTGCACCACTATCGCGCCCATTGTTAAAGCCCCGACCCGATAAAGCTATCGACGATATCGACAATCGGCAATCCCCTTGTGCACCACTATCAAGCCCATTGTTAAAGCCCCGACCCGATAAATCTATCGCCGATATCGGCAATCGGTAATCCCCTTTGTACCGCAAGCATTGTACATATGCCTTTCGCCGATGCGATATCGCAATCGGCGATCGGCGGCTTCCCCTGTTGAACCCTTAATGCGCATAGGCCTTTCGCCGACGCGATATTGGCGATCGGCAATCGGCAATATTCAAAGTGTTGTTAAAGCTACTCTCGCGCCCCTGCCCGATCCGATGCGATAAGGCACAGTTCTCAACGAAAAGCCGTTAAAGTGATTGGAAAGCCCGAATTAATGACAATTAAGGCATAATCATCCCCGCTCGGCCGCCAGTACGCCCATTGCATGATTTAAAAGATCTTTCGTCAAATATTGCACTAATGAGCATTTATAAGGTGGCAGGTCCTATACGGTCCCTTAATGTATCCA
>APFE030392357.1:19462-42578 GCA_000404065.3 Pinus taeda | reverse complement strand
ATGGAAAACAAGTTCTGTTACCAATTGAATTCCAGGTCAAAACTTTCATAATTGCAGTTCAGTTAGGACTAGATCTCTCTAAGGCACAACAACAACATCTTCTCCAATTAAATGAGTTAGATGAATTTCATAGGGATGTTGTTCAACAAAACATACTAATTCAGCAACAACGCAAAAAGGTGGCATGACAAGTCTATTCAGAAAAAGCAGTTCCAACCATGTGATTGGGTGCTCCGTTATGATTCTACATTTAAAATCTTTAAAGAGAAAGTCCATACACATTGGATGGGACCTTATGAAGTGATCTGCGTATTTGAGAATGGAGCAGTAGAAGTTAAAACTATTGATGGACAAAATTCAGTATTCTTGGTAAATGGACATAGGTTAAAGAAGTATTTTCAGCCACCGACCTATTGAGATTGCAACAAGATGATGGAGCTTAGTGAAAAGAGTCGCCTTCACTAAGTGGGCCCGCAGGCTATTTTTGGCACAAGTCTATTTTAGACTATGTCTATTTTTAGACATATGGATCATGTCTATGGATTGCAGGTTGCTGTTTATGGATGATTGATCAAGTTGGGAAAAATAGATGGACTTCTATTTTTGATGAAAGTGTGAGTGATCACAGTGTGAGTGATCAAGTCTATTTTTAGACTGGCTGTCAAAAATAGAAAAGTCAATATTATTATCTCACAATAATATTTGGACTATAAACTTAATCTTATTCTCTTGGAGCACTTCAGTTTGAGCTACAGAGGTGGCACATGCAGCTGTCAGAAGGAAATACACTTTTCTTATGAGTCATTTGAGTTGTTGCATGCATGACTTCAGTTAGAACTCAAGTGAGTTGAGTTTAGTGGACTGGAGGTGCAGTTGATGGAGTTGTGTTCAGTTTAGCTTTGTTAAACTGGTTGTATGTAGTCTAACTGGCAAATAGACTAGAGATGAGTTGGGTGAATTAGTTATTAATTAATTCACAAGTTATTAACTCATAATACAACTAATGAATACATCAGTTAACTCAGTTGCATGTCAGTGCATGTTCAGTTCAGCAGGGATAGGTGTTAGAGAATCAGATTGCTATCAGTTGTGCACCAGATCTTGCACAAATCAGGGGGATTGAGTATGCCAATGAGTTTGCACGTATTGTAGCTTGTTCTCATGTGATTTAGCCAAGGAAAGACGTGGCTGCTTTGGTATTATCACCGGTTCTTGTGCAGGTATTGAGCTGCGGAGGCAGGCAAGCAGCGGAAGAGATTTGAGCCAGTGATTGATTCAGATCTGAGTTGTATTGTGTGTAACAGGTGGAGCTGGTACTGGGTTGCTTGTGATAAGCATTTTACTTTGTAATGTTACATGACTCAATCATTAATATACAGATAGTTGGGGTTTTTAGCGAGATGCTTTCCTTGGGATACATACTGTGTTAATGTGTGAATGCTCTTGATGTTTTATTGTTATTGATGCTGCTATATTGATGATCAACGTAGAGGAGCTTATGTATTGTGTATGTTTTCCACAATAGTACATGATCAGGATAATCTCTGTTGAATATGTGTTAAATTATTCAAAATTTCTACAAGATTTTCTTATTATTAAAAGAAGTTAGAGACGACAACAGCAGGTGGTTTTTACCCACATTGGGTTTCCACCTTACATCTTGGTGTTCATGTGTGATGCTTATGTGTAATGGTTCTTTCTGTTATTAACTACACATGGTTACTGTTTAATGTCTAATAAAGTACTGATACTCAGATTAAAGATCAACATATGATGAATTAACAGAATCATTAGTTTGTTGGATATACACTTGTTTCCTTAAACACAGTTGCGTACACACGCCGGTTGCCTTCATTGAAGTAGCATATATGAAATTGAGTAAGAAAAGAAAAGGATTATTGACTTGACTAATATTGATTCACCCCTCCCTCTCAATATTTTTTCAAACAGCCACTACAACACTTGCAAAAATATATTTTGACAGATGAATATATAGACATAAATATACTTACTTGTGAATATGCTCTTTCAACCTGTTTCCTTCTTGAATTTGATGATGATATAGATAATAGAAAAGTTCTCCTTGATGAAGATAGTTTTCTTCAAAAGTGATACTTGACTCCAAAGAGAGGGAGATCACCTTAAATCCTTTGAAGATGCCAACAACTCCTTTCTTCTTGCTTTCTTTAGATGAGTATAATTCAAGATGCTTTGATTTGATGATTTCTTCATTTTAAGTTGAGTTAGGGTATTTTGAGGTCTCCTTCCTATTAATTATGATTCGAGTGAGGATCCTAATAATGCTTTAATTGTGGACTTCTTCTTTAATCAGTCTATGGTTTTGACACTTCCTTCAAGAGGATGAGGTAGCCTTTGTCTTCAAAATGCCTTAGAGATGAGTGGATCTCCTTGATTCTTTTGATTCCCTTGACATCCTTATATAGCCTTTGTCCTTGAGTGCATGAGTGTCCCTTATTGAAGTTCCCTTCCTTGACTTGTCACCTTATCTCGGAAACCATGTTGAGAAATCTAGGGAAGAGAGATGAGGTGATTTCTCTAGCAATGGTAACTGCTTGTGAATACATTTTACTTCTATTAACTAGGTTCTTCTTTAGCTTGATTAATATTGTGTTATTTTCATCAAAATACTATCAAAATATTAATAACAATGATATAACGGGCACAAGATATAGGCAATCATCCAGGGCCAAAACATCCCCAATATTGAGAGGAAACCCATAAAATTCTTCTTCTTATAGAACCTTTAATTGATGAATTCCAAGGCCAAGACCCTTGACCTACTAAAATCTCCAAGAACAAGTCACAAGACCTTTTGAACAACTTCTTCTTCTCTTCTAAGCCAACGCTTGACAAAGTGTCTTCTTACACTTCTGATCTCAACTTCTCTAAAATTTAGCCTCTTTACATAGACCTATAATTTTCGACTTGCCTGAAATCATTGCAATTTCACAAGTGTGACTTCATTGGAGGATTTTGGTGAGGTTCCTTCCCTTTGATTTACTTGGACACTTCTCCTTTTGATATAAACTAACAAGAATTCTTGTTTAGTGACCCTTTTCTTGGCTTCTTCAAGGACTAATGTGACCTCACTGTAGAAACCCTAACTGTAGTCACACATGTGAGGAAGATCACCCAAAAAAAATGCCAAAATAATTTGATCTTCTTCTCTTTCCCTTCACTGGATGAGAGGCTTCTTTCTACCCTTTACTCACACTTCTTCTATTTCAGATGCTTGATGGATGATATTCCAAGTGAGGCCAAGTCCTCCTTTATATAGTGATTTGTCCATGTAAATAAGTTGAGTTGTCCTTTTGTCTAGGCTGAAATCTCCTTCTAGAATGATGTATAGCTTCCTTGGAAGGCCGAATTGATTGAGTACTTGTGACGAGGTCTTAGAGGTTTTTTTTACTCTTCTAATGACTCAAATAAATTTTATTTTACAATATTTAACATGACCAAATGGGTCTTCAATACATGACAATGACACAATTGACTTTATGACTTAATGACCAATCCTAATAGCTCATAATGGGAGCTTGATCTATAAAATTCGTTGAGCATGAAACCTCTGTCTCAAGCATAACTAAAAATAATTCTTATTTTTCTTCTTTTCATTAATTACATAGAATCATGATTACACATGTCATTATGAATACTGAACCTAGTTACATATTTCAACAAGATTAATAATAAATTTAGTAATTCATTTTTTTATATATTAGTTATTTTATAAATGGTATAACATTTATATTATTTTCTAAATTATATAATGCTCACATTAATTAATTTATTATTTTCCTTTAACGCTTATTCCTCTAATCATTTTTCATCTCTATAGTATATAATTTCATGGTTGGATCAATTCATTCATCAAGGTCTTGATGATGAACCACACTTAGTGGTTCGAAACGCGTTGACTAGAAATATTGAATGTGATTTACCGAAAGGATTCTCTCAATAGTAATTAGAGAATTTAATAAAGAAAATGTCAATTAATTCTAAAAATATAATTGAATTCAAATTGATAATTAAACTCAGAAATAGAAAATCAGAGATTGGACTTGAAGATTTATAAGCAACAACAAAATTATAGAAAGTGTGTCTTGAGAGAGTAGCAAATGGGTGACTAAAGGAGATGAACATAGAATTAGTTCAAAAATATTTTGTAGAAGAGAAGCCTCAAGATTTAAGTTTAGAAATTAATGAAAGAGGGATCTGAAAGGCTATATAGGTAGGTGCTTGCACAACGTGGAGTTTGTTCTTCCTTGTAGGTGGTGTTGATAAACAAGGAGTTGATGTATCCTTTAGGTTGGTGACTGAAAATTCAGCAAGTTAGTGCTTGCAAAGAGAAAGGAGTTTGAAGCCTTCAATAGGCTGTAGCCTACATAAATTGATGTAACCTAAAGTTGTAGATTTATTTTTTATAATAATTAAAAAGAGATCGTGGATTTCCCTGTTGGGTTTCCACGATAAGATATTGTTTCCAAACTTTATGAGATTGGTGTGATGTTATTTATTACTATGTTGATAAGTATTTTTACATTGAGAAAGGAACTTTTAAAATTGTTAAAACGTTGATTCACCCCCTAGTACTTTCATCTTAGGTCCCTATAATACTAGTGTATTCCCCTTATTTTTATTAGTATATCCCCTTATTGTTATTGTTGTGCCCATGTATCCCCCATGTTGTTATTGTTGTGCCCCATAGAAGCCCGCTATTGTTATTGTTGTGCCCTTACATTATTAGTGTTACATTGTATATTGTGACTCCTTAGATTCCTATATATACCAAGGAGGTCTTATCATTTTAATAATCCAAAAATTGTTAATTTATGTGATGTAAAGGAGTTTTCCTCCTCCAAGAGGGTAATTTTTAAGTCGTTGATCTATCTTTTTTGCGAGCTGGTTGCATAAATTTTGGTATTAGAGCTTTAGAGTAGGGTTTCACTTCTTCAAACAGGACACCTTGGAATATTTTCTATAAATTGTTTTCAATGAGGCCTCAAAAGCTGAAATTTTAATCATGTAGAGTCGGAATCTTCGTGAACGTTTCGTAAAAACTTCAGATCTTGTTTCGCTATATTTTCAGAGATATGATCTGGGGAATTTAGGGTTTTTGCAGGCTCCAGAATTCAATCTCAAACGGGTGACCTAGGGAAAATAGTCATAAATTTCTCTCCAAATAACAGATTTGAATTTTGTAAAACATGACTGAAATTTCATGGATGCTAGTGTTTTGTGTATCATTTTCAGAGTCGAAGGTTGAAATAGTGACACATGGCACGCTGTACAATTTAGCTCTACTGAACTAGTCTATAATCAGGTCATCGTGGGACATCGAGAATAACTCTTTCTTAAAGAATCCAATCTCAGTCTGAATTGTGGGGTTGGAAAGAAGACTCGTAGGGATACTAGATGATAAAATTTTAGACCTTAGAGATCCGAAATTATAGAGATACAACAAATTCAATAGCGAGCTCCTAAAAAGAAAGAAAAAGATGTATATTGTTTTAAATTTTACATAACTTTTGTTTGAAAAATTAGTTTGATTCCAAGGGAATATTGAAGCATAGATATCAGTATTGGGTTCTAAAATTCCTCCCAAAAACAATAAATATATTCCCATTAAGTCCTCATAAATCTCTACTATGATGCATGAAGAGGAAGAATTGCAACATGATATATCCAAATTATGGGGCCAAGTGCAACAAATTTCACTCTCACAAAGAACAACAAAAGATGAACTAAAAGCGGAGATTCATGGCTTAAAATGGGATATGGAGGGTTTAAAATCAGACATGGAATGTTTTAAGGATGGAATGGAAGCTAAGATGGATGGTTTGAAACCAGGTGTGGATGGTCTGAAGGAAGGTTTAACATAGTTGTTGCAAGAAAGACTTCCCGGTGGTGACAAGGTAATCCATAAAAATCATGATGAGGAAAAAAGGAATATGAATTATGATTTTAGAAACTATAATGTGGGATTTAAGAAACAACACATTAAAAATATATATATGAGGAAGTTTGATGGCAAGGATCTATAACATGGATACTACAAGTTTGATGGAGAAATATTTTGATCTAAATTATGTGCAACACACACAAAAGGTATGCATTACATATTTATGTTTATAACCCAATCAATTTGTATGGTATCGATAGTTTTTTTTCTCATAAACCACTTGTCACTTGGTCAATTTTTACAGAGGAAATGATAGCACATTATGAGGATACAAAGAGAAGCACCTTCTTTAGCCAATTGATAAATCTCAAACAAAAGTGTTTAATGGCAAAGCACATTGAGGACTTCCAAAAAATGAATATTGGGGTAATTGATATTCCAAAGGTGTTGGAAGTAATACTAAGAGGGGGCTGAATCAGTATTATATGATCAATAATTTTTCTTTTCTCAAATAGATTTATATACGCAACTTCTGTAAAGTGAACTAGCATGTACATGGAACTATAATTAGAGAAACCGACATACACCCAAAAAACTTGTGATTTAGACAATTTATCATGTGTTGATCTTTAACTAGTGCATTAGTACCTTATTAAATAGAACAACAAAAATAGAATAAACCATCACACATAAGCAACACACATGAACACCAATATTTAAGGTGGAAACCCAATGTGGGTGAAAACCCCCTGCTGTTGTCGTCTTTGTCTTCTTTTAATAATAAGAAAATCTATTTACAATTTTGTACTTGTGCAGACTCATACCAGTATGCAGGAACCCAGTTGCAGAAGGCTACAACCTTCTCTCGTTTTTTAGCTTCTACTAGAAGGGAGATGCAACCCCTAGCTCTTGTACTAGCCAATGTGATTACTAGTACATAGGCATCAACCTACAGAAGGCTACGACCCTCTCTCTTCCTCCAGGGACCACGTTTCATACATTTTTAGATTGGATGCTCCTGGTACACAAAAATACACATGAAGGCCTCGTTTCATCAAATTTTCATACTAGACCCTTCAATAACTCTGAAACTCAAACTGCATCAGGCAATAATCAATTAATCTGAACAATCAGATCACTGTCACCAAAACATTGTGCTGAACCCAGAAACTCGCATCATCATTCTGAACCAGCTGCAACCTCAAAAATCACACATCAGAATTTATATGCTACTTTACTAGACCCAACCTTCATGTATATGCTACTCGCTGTAATCAAACCTGCATATACCTTCAACATTGCTGAAACATAAAATCTCTTAATCAAGTATGTACCAACTAGAAGTAAGCTGACCATATACTATCTATTTACAGATCTTTAAACATGAATTATCAGAGATTACCCTTCTCACTTATTCAATCAAATACTAAACTCCTTATGTATTTAGATTTACATTCAGATCTAAGAAGACTTCATTGATAGATAGCAGTAAAACAACATAATTGATCAAATAGATCAGTCAGATTTGAAGAAGAGGCTTTTCTTTTATATACACTATTTTGAAGAGTATAACCTGCGTGTACATGTGCTTTTGTAGAGATGTACCAAAATACAGATCTGCCAATATTAACTCATAACTTCGCTACAGTTACAGACTTCAGAAAAACCCAGATTATGACATTTAAAGAATAAAACAGGTGTACATAATCAGATCTAGCCCAATCAATATTAGATCATTCAATAATAAGTCATTTCAGGTCTCATGATCGTGATCCAACATTGAATTCAAGGTGCACAAAGTATTTCAAATCAAATCACAAACATAGCCCTTGCAACATAAAATATACTTCAGATAGAAGTATTCCTTCGAAACCCATACTTGCACACTTGGCCTTATGATCTTCTCCTCCTTATATAGCTTTAGGCCCTTTATCAATACCTTGGACCAAAACCACTTAGGACCAATAGCTTGGACCAAATACCTAGGGTCAATACCTCAGACCAAATACCTTGGACCAAATACCTTGGACCCAAATTACCTTGGACCAAATACCTCGGACCAAAATATTGGTTTTCCGGCATGTATGCTCTTTTCCTCCTATGGAAGTGTGATAGTATATGTAGATGCTATTTTTTTTGTGGATTAGTGTGTATATGTTGTTTTGACTATGTACACCTACATATACTTCTTAAACTTCTTTTCATCAGCCTTTTCCTTTACCATTTTTATTCTGATCAGTAGACCTTAGTTCCATCTTCCTGTTCTTCTGTACCACTGCCCTGTTACCTCTGAATATACCTGTTGTACTGTGAGTTGCCTTTTACCAAACCTAAATTAACCTGTGAGTGAGTTACCATCAAGAAAAACACTTGTATCATAATGCCAACAATCTCCCCCTTTGGACTTGATGGAAACCATGAAGGTGTTGATTATTGCAAGCTGTAGAAATTGTTAGAGATAACATGCAACACCAAAATACACCAAAATAATCTCCCCCTTTGACATCAAGAGCAAAGGGCCAACCAAGAAAATTTCCTCCTTTGATATACGTTCTGTTGTTCGTGCTCCCCTTAAGTACATGCCGAGTCTATAGAGATATGATTTAAAAGAATAACATGACTCTATAACTCAACTAAGTGAGTACGAACTCCTTATGACCAATGAGTCATACATACATCAATCACCCAACCAAGTGGGGATATACCAAACATTTATACATGACAGAAATACAACAAATATTACATCATCCATCCCATGCAAAGTGGGGGTACGAATTACATCATTTTTCCAATAGGACTCAGTCAAATATATAAGAAGTCATATCACACCCTAGACCTTTACATGTTTAAAAAAAATGATATAAATATCTGAAGCCATAGATGAACTCAAGTACCATAATGCCAACAATGCAAAATGCGTGTGAAGGCTAATGCTCCCCCTGAACCTGCTACCTGGGCATTTTCAACAAGCCATTCATTAAGGCATCTTTGTCAGTCAAATAAAAATCAATGAGCAAAGCATATTGTCAGACTGTAATCATCAACATCAGACGGAGCACCCATATCAAAGTTTGACCCACTATTTTTATGTCAGAAAAACATATAATCTCCTTCATCCATAGAAACCCGCCTGTATATGCAACTAAACTTCATGAAACCCACGTATAATAACCTTCCTTTGAAAAAATGGATTTAACAGAAAGATGATGCAGCAACTACTCCCAGCTTTCGTCTGAGATATTCAGATGTTTCTCTGGGCACTTGTTTAGTGAATATATCAGCAACCTGCCCTTTGGAGGGAACATACTCCAATTTGACCTTTTGTTGAAGCACTTATTCTCGTAGAAAATGGTACTTGATGTGTATGCGATTGGTCTTGAAGCGCGTGACTGGATTTTTTGAAATACAGATGGCGCTTGTATTATCACATAGAATGGAGATGGGTGGAGTACATGTGATCTGAATGTCTTTCATTGTTTGGATCATCCAAAGTAGTTGTGTGTAGCAAGATGCAGTAGTCACATCTTCTGCTTCAGCTATAGATAAGGAGATCAAACTTTGTTTCTTGCTGAACCATGACACTAATCGAGAACCCATATAGAATGCACCTCCACTAGTGCTCTTTCGATCATCAACACTTCCTGCCCAATATGCATTTGTATATGCATGAAGAGTAAGGTCTGTATCTTTAGGATACCATAGTCCAAAGTTCTAAGTTCCTTGAAGACATTTGAATATTCTTTTGACTGCCTGGAGATGTGATTCCTTTAGATTTTCTTGGAAACTTCCAACAATTCCTATTGCATGTATGATGTCAAGTCTGGTACCTATTAGATAGCGCAGACTTCCAATCATAGATCTGTAAGTTGGTTGGTTTACTGCTGGAGATTCATCGTTAGAGCTAAGACTACATCCTGTTACCATTAGAGTACATGCTAGTTTAGAATCTTCCATCTTGTACTTCTTCAAGATCTGCTTGAGATATTTGGTTTGTGAAAGAAAGATACCATCTTTTGTTTGTTGTACTTGTAGACCAAGAAAATAAGTAAGTTGACCAAGTAACAACATTTCAGATTCTTGCTGCATTACTGAAGCAAACTTTTGACTCATGGATTCTTCATTTCTACCAAAGATGATATCATCAACATAAACAACAATAATTGGTAGTTTACCATTTTCAATATTTGTGTATAAATTTCTATCTACAGAACCTTTTGTGAAACCTTGTTGCTATAGATATTTGTCAAGGAAGTAATACCAAGCCCTTGGAGCCTGTTTTAGACCATAGAGAGCCTTTTTGAGCTTGCATACTAGTTTTGCATCATTTCTAAGAATGAATCCTTCTGATTGCTCAATATACACTTCTTCTTCTAAATCTCCATTAAGGAACACTGATTTTACATCCATTTGATATACTTTGAATTTTCGAAAACTAGAAAGGGCAAGAAACATCCTTATAGCTTCAAGTATGGAAACAGGTGCAAAGGTTTCTTCAAAATCTATACCTTCTTGTTGAGCATACCCTTTACAAACAAGTCTTTCCTTGTTTCTAATAACTTCTCCATTTTCATTCAATTTATTCTTAAATATCCATTTTGTTCCTATAACATTTTTATCATGAGGTCTAGGAACTAAGTCCCAAGTATCATTCTTTTCAATTTGGTATAATTCTTCATCCATGGCCTTGACCCAACATTCAACTTTGCATGCTTCATGTACATTCTGAGATTCTGTGGAGGATAGTAATGCGAGATAACTTGAGGTCCCTGTAAGAGTTCTTCTTGTCTATACTCCAGAACCTTTTTCTCCTAGAATTTGAGATTCTGGATGATTCTTCTGAACATACCTAGATGGAGTCTTCTCCTTGTCTGTTGTATCTTCTTCCGATTCTTCATTGGTTTCTTCTTCAATATCATTTTGATTTGATGCAGGAAATAAACTACAACATCAATGATTTCAATAATTTTTTGAAGTCTTTTATTATAACATTTGTATCCTTTACTTCTAGAAGAATAACCAAGAAGAATATCTTCGTCTGCTCTAGGTTCAAACTTACCAAGTTTTTCATCAATCCTTTTGATAAAAAATTTGCTTCCAAAAACTTTGAAGTGTTTTATAGTAGGAGGCTTACCATACCAAAGTTCATGTTGAGTTTGATTGCTATTTACCCGAACATTTTCTTTGTTGAGAATAGTCATGGCAGTAAATGTAGCTTAACCCTAGAAGGTTTCAGGAGTTCCAGATTCATCTAGCATAGCTCGAGCCATTTTTTAAACTATTCTATTCATCCTCTCTACCATATCATTTTGTTGAGGAGTTCTCGCGGTGGAGAATTGCCTTTTTATTCCATGTTATTCACAAAAGTCAAAGAATTCATCTGATATGAATTCTCCCCCTTAATCAGATTTGAGACATTTGATTTTTCGATCTGATTCATTTTCAACTAAAGCTTTGAGGGATTTAAAATTTTCAAATGCTTCATATTTATGTTTTATAAGACCTATCCAACACATCGTGGAAAAATCATCAATAAACAAAATAAAGTATTCTTCTCCACGAGGTGAATTTTTCCTCGTTGGTCCACATACATAAGTATGGATGAGTTCAAGAGGCTTACTGACCCTTCCTTTTCAATGAAGTGAACTCTAGTTTGTTTATCGATTTGACATGGTTTGCATATGGTATTTTCTGGGATGCTCATATATGGAAGATCACAAACTGCCTTGAGAATGCATGCTTTTCTTATTTGAGAAAAGCTCATAGCCAGTTTTCATCTGTTTTGCTTAGAAAACATTGTTATTGTCCTCCTTTGAGTATGCATAAGTTGTTTGGAGTTCTTGTACCTTTGATCACGGTCTTTCCAATATCAAGTTCATGAATGACACATCCATTTGATCAAAACACCACTTCATTTCCTTGATCACATATTTGACTGACACTCAACAGGTTATGCTTTAAACCATCTACATACATAACATTTCCATCTCTTCTTTCAAGAAATCAGAACCTTTACCTTTAATGGCAGCTGGAGTGTCATTTCGAAATGAAACATTCTTTTCATTTTCTAAAGCATTATATGAATGAAGTTTCTCTTTATCACCTGACATGTGTTTGGAGCATCCACTATTGATGTACCACTGATTTTCTTGTCTTTCTGCATACAAATATATACCACATATTTCTGATTGATATTCCTTCCTTCTCCATAAATTGGGATTTAGTGGAATTTTTTCCTTTAGAAATGTTGGTTGAAATTTGCTCCTGCATTCAGATTCTTCATGAAGAAAGTTGTTACAAATCGAGCATTCTATCTCATTTCCAAGATGAGAAAAGTTATTATAGGAACTTTTCTTGATTTCTGTTGCACTTCTTTGATTTCGTGCTTCTCTAGTCATGATGGTTTTGTAAGCAACACATTGAGAAACCTTGTTTCCAAAGTTATGACATGAAAAACATTGCCCATTAAATAAGTTTCTGCAATCATAGAATCTTTTGACATTGTTTACTTGTTGGTTGCGGATTCTACTGATATTCATCCTTGGAGTAAATTGAGTATGATTTACCTAATGAGTGCTTTTAGGCATTTGCTAATGACTAACATAGTTGTGATAGAAAATACACTAAAGGTCATAAGTGTACTAATGAGAAGAAATTATTCTACATAGATTGTGAAGGGGAGGAAGAAAAGGAACAAATAACATCAAAAGAGGAGGATATACACCATGAAAAAACCCCAGAGAAAGAAGAAATGAATCTGATCACATCTTGTAATGCATTGAAAGGAATTACCACTCCTCAAACTCTAAAGATAGAAGGATATATCAAGAAGAAAAAGGTAATAGTGTTGATTGATTAAGGTAATACTCCTAATTTTATTCATTGTAAGGTAGCCAAAGAATTGAATTACTTCCTGTATCCAGCACCCAAGTTTCAAGTGAAGGCTTCAAATAGAGGAACTATAAATTTCTCTAGAAAGTGCCATAATATCAAGCTAACCATGGGGGAATATGTATTGGATATTCCAATGCTTTCCATTCCAATGGGTGGTGCTAATGTTGTACTAGGAGTCCAATGGTTACAATCTTGGTGGACAATAGATTTTAATTTTTAAGAACTTTTCTTGAAATATTTTTAGGAAGGAAAGGAAGTTGAATTAAGGGGTATCATAGGAAAAACAAGAAAGTTAATTAGCTCTAATGGCATGAAAAATCTTTCAAAGAAAGAACAATGAGGTGTAATTTCACAATTATGCTCACTAGAGGTTCAAACATTAAAAGCATTTATTTCTCCAGATCTCCAAAAAGTCATGGACAATCATTCCAAGGTATTGGATACTCCTGAAGGCCTCCCACCTATCCATGATCATGATCATGCTATTCATTTGACTCCAGGAAGTGTTCCTCCAAACATCAAACCTTATATATATATCCCTATGCCCAAAAGAGTGAAAATGAACGTATGGTTACAAAAATGCTAGAGGCTAGTATAATTCAACCTATTCAAAGTTCTTTCTTTGTTCTAGTAGTATTGGTGCACAAGAAGGATGGATCATGGCATATGTGTTCATATCATAGGGAGCTCAACAATCTGACTACTAAATACAAATTTCCCATTCATATGAATTGTTGTATGAATTACATGGAGTAATTTACTTCACCAAGCTGGATCTTCATTCATGATATCATCAAATTAGAATGGAGACTGAAGACATTCTGAAAAAAATATTCAGAACTCATGAGGGTCATTATGAATTTTTGGTCATGCCTTTTGGCCTTACTAATGTACCTTCAATATTTCAAATTTTGATGAATTCCATTTTCAAACCCTTCCTTAGAAAATTTTTGTTATTATTTTTTGATCATATACTAATTTACATCAAGTCTTGGAAGGATCATGTTAAACATGTTGATAAGTTGCTCAAATTATTGGAGGAGAAACAATTATATGAAAAAGCCTCCAAAAGTTTATTTGGAGTGCAGGAGGCGGAATAGTTGGGTCATATTTTATCTCATGAGGGTGTTAAGTCAGACCCTAACAAAATTAAATCCCTTAAGGAATGGAAAATCCCACAACCATAAATCATTTTCGAGGATTTCTCAGGTTGACAGGGTATTATTGAAAGTTTGTTAAGAATTATGGGAGAATAACAACACCTATAACAACACTCTTGAGGAAAGATGCATTCTCTTGTACTCCAGAAGCTATTAAGGCCTTTGAACATCTTAAAGAGGCAATGTGACAAGCATCGGTCTTAGCTATGCATGACTTCACAAAAACCTTTATTGTGGAATGTGATGCCTCAGGAAATGGAATTGGTGTTTTCTTAATGTAGGAAGGAAGACCCATTTCTTTTGAAAGTCATCCAATCATAGGTAATTATTTACACAGACCTATTTATGAGAAGGAAATGTTGGAAATACTACATGCACTAAATCAATGGAGACCTTACCTAATGCGAAGACACTTAAAGGTAAAGACAAATCATGATAATCTTAAATACTTTTTGGAAAAAAGATTGTCTTCAGAAAAGTAGTAAAAACAGGTCACAAAGATGTTGGGTTATGACTTTGAAATCATATACAAAAAAGGGAAGAAAAATGTTGTTGCCGATGCACTCTCATGAAAAAATGAGTATGTGCAAAAATTGCTTTGTTACATTTCTATTATCCAACCTAATTGGATAATCGAAGCAAGGGATGACTGGAGGAAAGACAGAAAGTTGTGGGCACTCATTCAAAAGTTGCAACAAGATTCTAGTATATCTGATACATTTAGCTGGAAAAATGATTCATTATGGTACAAAGATCACTTATATCTTTGTAATAATTCCCAACTCAAGAAAAATATTATTTTGGAAATGCACACCTCCCCCTTAGGAGGGTACTCAATATTTTTGAAAACTTACCACAAGGCCAAGAAGGATTTTTTTGGGATGGCCTTAAATATGATATTTATAAGTTTGTGGTAGAACTTTTGGTTTGCCAAAAAAATAAAGTTGAGACAATTAAGATCTCGGGTCTGTTACAAACTTTATCCATTTGAAGTCAGCATTGGGAGGAGGTCTCAATGCATTTTATCATAGGTTTACCCAAGTTTGAATGAAAGAGTGCCATTATGGTGGTATTTGATAGACTTACCATGTATGCACACTTTTGTGCATTATCTCATCCTTTTAAAGCCAACACAGTTGCTACTACATTTATGGAAACAATTCAAAAGCTACAGGGAAACCTAAAGATTATTGGAAGTGAAAGTGATCCCATTTTCACTAGAAATTTTTCGATGAAATTATTTTCTTATCTTAGTACTAAATTAGCTCATAGCTCATCTTATCATCTCCAATCTAAGAGGAAAACTAAGATAGTGAACAAATGTTTGGAAGGATATCTTCGTTGCTTTGTATCAGATAATCAAACACAATGGGTCAACTGGTTACCTCTAGATGAATGGTGTTATAACAATTCCCTCCATAATGTAGAAAAAATGTCTCCATTTATGGCACTTTGTGGATATCATCCACCATCCATCACATAATATGTAAGAGAAAATTCTAAGATTCAAGCAATGGAAGATCAAACTAAGCATCAACAACAAGTTCTCCAACTCTTAAAGGATAACCTTACTCTAGCGTAGAATCAAATGAAACAACATACATGTTAGCATCACAGTGAAAGAAGTTTTGATGTAGGTGATTGTGTATTTTTACAGCTACAACCATACAAAAAAATGTCCCTCAAACAAGCTAAGAAGGTGTTGTGCTATACAACAACCCCCCATTTCATAAAATTTTTCTTTCTAACTATAATATGAAATGGATCCCTGAATAAATTGGTATCAACTCATCATTAGAAAATCCTTAATCAAAAGGTCCAATGGAAACGTAATATTATAAACCTTTTGAACTATAATGAAATCAGTCTTATGAATAAACGTAAAATTCTTTATTATTGCGATAAAGCGATCGCAAGATCGCATATCGCAACAACAAAGAAAACATAATACAAAGACCCATTGACTTACTCCGATCCGAAAAGTGAACAACTATCGGTTATCGGGAAAGGCAAGCAGCAAATATAATAAAAGCCCTTCCCTATTTCTCCGATGCGATATCACTATCGGAAATCGGGGGATATAACACAGCGCATGTTTAAGACACCTTTAAATCTCCCGATGTGATAAGGTGTATTGCCATCGGGGATCGGGGATTTTTGCAATAACATAAGTATTACGACCCAAGCTCATCCCCGATTGCGATCCAATAAATCAAGGCGCGAGTTTCAAAATAGATTTAAAAGGCTTGCATGCATTATTTTGGATTATTATTAAAAGCCTTCCCGTTCCCGATAGCGTTTTACTTTTGATTATCCGCCAAAAAACTCAAGCCACGCTTGAATGAATCATTCAGGATATAAACAAAATGATGAGTATTTAAAACTCCTTTACCATGATTGACAGGTTAAGCGGCCAATTAATGAAGCAGTTATGCCGAGATCTTCCCTGAGATTGTATCTGCGGTAGTATCACTATGATCTTTCATTATTCACTAATTGATATAATCCTTTCATATTGGCTCACATTGCCTATTCTCTGTATCACATTCATTTTATTCCTTGCGCAGAGCTCTGCCGAAACAACAAGTTCAAACCAAATGGGAAAGAAATCCAAGAGATCCGCGGCAGCAGCGGCTCCCGCAGTAACAGTGCAATCCACCATTGATCCAGGACCAAGCAAAAAGGGATTGATTTCAGACACTACATGTCTTGGCCATGGAAACACAAGTTGGCAAAGCATATATAATTTAATTGAAGCAGAGGAGCCTGAGACAGTACCAGTACAAGCTACCACAGATTCAACTAGAAAATCAGAGGCTTCCCTGAAAGATTTAGCTGATTCATATCTGCACCGAATAGCAGCACGTGAAAAAATTCTTCCATACACTGATGTAGTGCGATGGGCAGTAGAGGAGATCCCGGTTTTAAACAGAACATTTTGCATAGTTGACGAAAGGGCCTTCGGCTCATTTCAACCTGATGACTTAAGGAAATGTATCACTTACCCGAACCTCAAAAGAAATACAATAAAGCCTTTCTTGAGAAGTTCGCAAGTGAGAATGAGACTGAATCGGCCCCAATTCGGGAGTGGAGACAGAACCCTGCAAGGCACAAACATGAATATTTAGGTAAGTACTCTGTAGATTCATTATGTTCTCCTTACTGTTATGCCGGGGAAATGATGTGTAGAATTTAAGGATTGCATGATTCTGCAAAATTCACCATTAAAATGGTTCCTTTAATGGAAGTGGAAGTTAACAGTGAAGTAATGGATTGGGCAAACATATTGTCAGATAAATTAGCCACTGCAATTCTTGAGTTTAGAGCAAAAACTCGCGTGACCGATAGGTCTATTCCTCCGTTTTATTTTAGTGCTTATATTTTAGATACTCTTTCTTTCAATTCTGAATTTCCTATACTTGGGTGGAGATGGACTTCACAAGACCCCATGCCAATTCAAATTTATCACCAAAAGTTATGGAAGGCGCACTATAAGGACCACTTGTACCAAATCTGTAATGGTTTTATGTTACCTATTTATTATGCCATTTTTGATAAGCTTGCCCCAAAGATTTCTTCGGAAGCAGAGGTTGACCTAACCGCTGTAGGAAAATGGTTCGGGGAAGACAAGTTCACATATATAAGGGTTTTTGGTAGCCTTGCAAGACCTCATGTCCTTCCTCTGTATATACCTGACAGGTTGTTAGCCCGAGAATTGGCCTACCAAATAACAACGGCAGGAATATCCAAGACTCTTAGGACTTCTAAAAAGCAGGCTTGGCCTACTTTTCCTTTGAGATGTCGTGTTTATACTTTGCATGACTACAAGCATGTGGAGAAGGAGGCAGAGAAAATAAACATGTTCAATCTTGCAACCATTCCTAATAGGTAATTCGATCCAAGGAAAGTTGCCTATATTGTGCTTGAACAAGCCAACCTTACAAGGTTTGATCATGAAAAATATGACTTTGATGACCTGTTTTCTTCGGAAGAATCATTATTCCAGGTATAAACGCTGGCCAAACTGAGATATAATGATGAAAGGCTAGTAGAATTCAATAGGCTCAGAGAACAGAGGCTGCAAACTCTACCTCTGGACTTATTAGCTACTACCCCGACAACACAGTCAAGCGATCATGAAAAACAAATCATTGACAAACGTCCTGCTGTAGGAAAGATTCGAAAGAGGAAAATAACTAGAACAGGAGAAAGAGAAGAAAAAAGAATAGGACAAGGGCAACAAAAATATCAATGTGGATACTCAGATTGATCCTAAACTACTCCAAGAATGGCAACAATTTGACTCTATTATAAGCAATCTGGAAGGTCCACAAGGTGCCAACACACCCAAAGTAACAGATGGACAAGATACAGTGTCAACAACGGTTCCGAATGAAGGAACCAGCGGCCTACCCACTAGCACGGATTTAGAAATGATTCCAAAAGATCCCTCTGATCAAATTATTTTGCAGATAGAAGACATACCTCCATTAGATGTCTTTTACAGTCCCAAACACAGGGCTGTAGTGAAAAGACAGAGGAAAAGGAGAAGACTTGATCAATCTTCCCTATTTCCAGCACAAACAGAGACAGCTAATGTAGTGTGGAAAGAAGATTTAACCCTTCCGATGACCTAACAAAACTTTCTCAGTATGCCGGAGCTTATTTGGCAGCCACTATGGATAAGGCATTGGAAGTAAGTAACCTACTTAAAGAAAAGGACCAAGCAATTGTTTCGTTGCAATCACTGGTGTCCGAAGCACAACAGAAAATTGAACAGTTGGAACAACAACTATCAACACAGCAGCAAATAAACAATCAATTGAATAAGCAATTGCTTGAGGAGAAACAGAGGATAGACTCAAGCGCAATACAAAAGCAAAAATAATTATCCAAAGCATTGGCCAGGTTAAAGACAATGAATGAACTAATGATGAAAATAAAAGATGAGCAAATCGCTCAACTGTCACATCAAGTAGATAAGTTCAAGAGTCTTCCGCAACCAGCAGATTTCAGGTCTGAAGCACTACAAATCAACAAAGCATTGGTTACACAGTTAAGACTGTTATGCCATAACATTTCTCTGGTTGAACCCCTTTGTGATATAACGGCATCAATAGTTGACAAATTAGTCGATGCTAGGCAGGATTTGGAACAAGCCGATGAGACTCTCACAAAATTTCTTGCTTGGAAAGACACCAATGAAGGGTAGACCGCTAATTTACCCAAAATTTTAGAGTCACACAAGGAGATCCTTTTCTTAGAATGGCAGTCACAGCTGATGAAAGCAAAGAGAGAAATTTCCAGATGCAGATTATCTACAAGTAATCTAATTGAGCTAATCAATAACACTCTTTATTTGTCTAACATGATTTCGCAATGCACTCCAGGTAAATTGCTGTCAGCCAAAACATTGGAGCAAGCATGCAATCAAGAGTTGGAGAAGAATGGAATATTAATTGCCGGCATCCAAAGTTTAACTTGGGATACCTATTGGTTTTTCTTAGTAAAACCATACAGTCAAAGGGTTGCCCTCAAATGTTTAACCGATGTGATCGGTTGTATCATTCCCGAAATCCATGATGCCACATACTCAACTCAACTACATTCTTGTCTCACTCGTCCTCCATAATTGGAACCGATGCTTGCAATCTGCCAACTCAAATCAAAAGGATATCATCCGAAACAATGAATCATGCTGCTGACTACCAACAAACCTATTGTGGAGAAGATACTAAAGATTTAGTTGTACCAATTAATAGCATTTTATTTTTGTAGTTAGTTAGTTTAATTAGTATTTATAGACCATTTCATGCATTTAGAAAGGGTCCTCAGTTTTTGCATAAAACTCAAATCTGGAAGTTGCACAATTGTGATTCTGGTATATTTTTTTATAAAGACTGGGCCAGTATTCCGAATTCTAACGAAGAAAGCTTTGATGGGATGTGCACTATTGCCTTGATGTGAAAGTGTTTCTAAGTTGGAAAAAGGAATTTGAATGCGATTTATATCAGGAGTGATTCGAATAACATATGGTACTATTATCTATGATCTTGTTTCATTCTTTCATGTGAATCATAATTTGTTTAAACTTGCTATCATTGGATATATGTATGTGTTTTCAACAGCAATCCTTATATTTTTCACTATTGAATGTTTAAGGAGTGTTATTCTTTTATTCATATATGTATCAGTGATATATAAAGGATAATGTAATAATGTTTTAATGATTACTTTGTTAAACTACTTGAACAAAGTAATTATCATATGAATAAATGTCTTTGTTTACCAATAGAGTGATCTATATGCCTGTTTGTAGATAAAGATTATCAAATGTTACACTAAAAGAAGAAATTTCCCGGGATAGGATAGTTATTCATATTTTTACTTTTTAGATTAAATCATTCATCCATTATCATTATATTAGAGAACCACCCATTTGTCCATCCCCTTTTATTCATCATTGGGAAACTGGTCCCATTATTTCCAGTCGGAGCCACTACACCAAACAGAAAAGGAGCTGCCTTTAAGGTCCGGACCGGGTGGTTTTCCCCGATGTTGTTGCAACGATTTTCGAGGCATCAACATTTTTGGCGCTAGAAGGAAGGCATGAACTATGAATGGCGAGCAAACCAAAACCTATAGACCATTCTGAGAGTAAATCTCCCTCCACCTCACCTTGGACCTCCCGTTTGCATTCTGGAACACCAGTATTCAAACGAGAAGAAGAGGAGTCAACTACCACTGCTCAAACCCACCATACTCCAGATAGATTAAGTCCTGAGTCTCCTGAAGTTCAGTCTCTCATCCAGAAACTTCAAGGCTTTTCGATATCACCACAGAAATCTAAAGTATCTCAAGGCAGTGAGACTTCACAATTCAATCTACCTCACCCTCTCACCAGACTTCAAAGCAGAAAGCTCGATATTGAACCTACTGAGTTGCCTTTACCGAAAAGGAAAAAGGATAAAAAGAACATTGAAGGATCGGACAGTGAGACCTTCTCATCATCATCCTCCATTTCATCTTCTCTAGTGCGAAGTCAACCATCCACTCCTCCATTACACATTGTTGTTCAGCAGGGATCAGCAACTTCAACATCCCAACCTATTCAATCTTCAATATCAACTCCTCCCCAAACATAAGGAATATCATCAGCAATATCATTTGTTATTAGTTCTACGATGGCTCAGAATCCATGGAATAGTCTTGGTGCGGTCCACTATGCCTGCACCATTACATCCATTGCCAATTTCTCCTGAAAAATGGTTGTCGAAATTTAATCCAGATGCCAGAACACTAGCCGAAGAACATATTAACAATTTCATGTTATCATTTAATTTAAAAGGAGTGACACAGGGAGATGTTGTCGTTAGGATTTTCCCTTATACTTTACAAGGATCAGCTGGGTCTTGGTATTTTTCCCTGCCCTTTGGATCCATTACCAGCTGGAACATTTTTCAAGAACAATTTCTCACTAAGTATGGCGATGATAGATCTTTAGCAACATTAATCAACGATCTTTCGAATCTTAGGATAGAATCTGGAGAACCTATCAAGGAATTTAATTCGCGATTCAATAAACTCTTGAATAATATTCCAACCGACTCTAAACCAAGTGAGCAAATCAGAAGCGAATGTTATATAACAACCCTACCTTCAAATATAGCCATTTTTGTGGATAGACCTGCAAAACCAAATTTAGCTGAAAACATGAAAGAGGCACTTGCTGTAGAGAAACACATTATTGCTTTAGAAAAGAAAGCTGCTCTTGAAGATAGAAAACCCAAAAAAGTTTCTTTTAAAGATGATTCAAAGAAGAAAACCTCTAAAGATCCATATGATATGGAGGGTCTACAAAAGGTCCTCAAGACTATGTCAAATGAAATGGTTGAAATCAAAAAACAAGTAGCTGAAACTTCAACAAAGAGGCCATTTAGAAATTAAGAAACCTGAGTCAAAACCACCAAATTCTATATGTAATGTAGACTCAGATCCTGAAGAGGAAGAAGAAGATGAAACAGTCTTGCCATCTGAGGAACCCGAAGAAGAGGAGATTGTCGAATGCCATGGGATGTGGGACTTCATTTTACCTAACCCCGATACAGAAAATGAACAAGAAGCTTTCCCTGTGACTACCAGGAGTAAAGGTACTCCTGAACCTATTCATTCAATTTCAAAGAAAAGGAATGCAGGTACCACTACTATAAAAGAAAAGGTTCCCACAAAGAAATATGTGGCGATAATATCCCAAAATCAACCATCATCCTCAAACATGCCCTCAACATCTAAGACCTTGGTAGTATCGGATTCAATGGATTACAATATTATCGATGATATGAAGAAGACAAAGGCAAACATTACTATGTTTGAACTTAGCAAACTCAAACATCAACAGAAATTACTTCTTAAGGAACTAAATGCAGTACCTTCTTCACCTCTTCCTAATGCTGTGTTCTCTAAAGCTGCAAATGATTCAGGTCAACCACCTCTTGGTAGAGTAGAAGCTACTGATGTAGTTTTAATCGGAGATAGATAAAATTCTCATAATCCCCCTTTTCTCTTGACCTATGAGATCTATAATAGAAATCTACACAACTGTTTGATTGACTCAAGGGCATCCTCTAACATAATGCCAGCTTCAGTTTGTTCCAAACTGAATATTGAACCCCAAAAGTCTACGATTCATATTGTACAGTTGGATAGAACCAAGGTCCAAGTTTTAGGGGAAATCAATTCCGTAACTCTCAGGTTATCAGTTGATCCACGAGTGGTTCAAAGAATTATATTTTAATCGCTGATATACCTGAATTTTATGGTTTAATTTTGAGTAGAGACTGGTATGAGAAACTCCATGGTAATATTTCTACCGATTGGTCCCATATGTGGCTACCTTATAAAGGAAAGCTAAATTAGATCAAAATCGATCGTGAGAAACATATGACCCATACTGTCACTGAATTTGAACAGGAGAATCAACCAATAGCATTAAATAACAATATTTTGGGGAGTTACTCTTCCGAATCATTCTTTGGCAATTTCACTGCCCAACCATCTCCTTTCTCAGTTAATAATTTCACATCCCAAATTGAAAATTTTTCACAAACCGATAGATCAAGATGTGTCAATATTGTTGAGGAAA
>APFE030392357.1:0-14376 GCA_000404065.3 Pinus taeda | reverse complement strand
TTCATAAAAATTTTCTTTCTAACTATAATATGAAATGGGTCCCTTTTAAACATAGATGTGTGAATAAATTGGTATCAACTCATCATTAGAAAATCCTTAATCAAAAGGTCCAATGGAAACGCAATATTATAAACCTTTTGAACTATAATGAAATCGGTCTGATGAATAAATATAAAATTCTTTATTATTGCGATAAAGCAATTGCAAGATCACATATCGCAACAACAAAGAAAACATAATACAAAGACCCATTGACTTACTCTGATCCGAAAAGTGAACAACTATCGGTTATCGGAAAAGACGAGTAGCAAATATAACGAAAATCCCTCCCCTATTTCTCTGATGCGATATCGCTATCAGCAATCGGGGGATATAACGCAGCGCATGTTTAAGACACCTTTAAATCTCCCGATGCGATAAGGTGTATCGCCATCGGGGATCGGCGATTTTTGCAATAACATAAGTATTACGACCTGAGCTCATCCTCGATTGCGATCCAATAAATCAAGGCACGAGTTTCAAAATAGATTTAAAAGGCTTGCATGCATTATTTTGGATTATTATTAAAAGCCTTCCCATTCCCGATAGAAATTTACTTTTGATTATCCGCCAAAAAACTCAAGCCACGCTTGAATGAATCATTCGGCATATAAACAATATGATGAGTATTTAAAACTCCTTTACCATGATTGACAGGGTAAGCGGCCAATTAATGAAGCAGTTATGCCGAGATCTTCCCTGAGATTGTATCTGCGGCAATATCACTATGATGTTTCATTATTCGCTAATTGATATAATTCTTTCATATTGGCTCACATTACCTATTCTTTGTATCACGTTCATTTTATTCCTTGTACAGAGCTTTTCCGAAACAACAAGTTCAAACCAAATGGGAAAGAAATCCAAGAGATCTGCGGCAGCAGTGGCTCCCGCAGTAACAGTGCAATCCACCACTGATCTAGGACCAAGCAAAAATGGATTGATTTCAGACACTACGTGTCTTGGCCTTGGAAACACAAGTTGGCAAAGCATATATAATTTAATTGAAGCAAAGGAGCCTGAGACAGTACCAGTACAAGCTACCGCAGATTCAACTAGAAAATCAGAGGCTTCCCTGAAAGATTTAGTTGATTCAGATCTGCACTGAATAGCAACACGTGAAAAAATTCTTCCATACACTGATGTAGTGCGATGGGCACTAGAGGAGATCTCGGTTTTAAACAGAACATTTTTCACAGTTGACGGAAGGGTCTTCGGCTCATTTCAACCTGATGACTTAATGAAAATGTATCACTTGCCCGAACTTCAAAAGAAATACAATAAACCCTTTCTTGAGAAGTTCGCAAGTGAGAATGAGACTAAATCGGCTCCAATTCGCGATGGAGACAGAACCCCGCAAGGCACAAACATGAATCTTCAGGTAAGTACTCTGTAGATTCATTATGTTCTCCTTACTGTTATGCTGGGGCAATGATGTGTAGAAATTGGGGATTGCATGATTCTGCAAAATTCACTATTGAAATGGTTCCTTTAATGGAAGCGGCAGTTAACAGTGAAGTAAGGGATTGGGAAAACATATTGTCAGATAAATTAGCCATTGCAATTCTTGCGTTTAGAACAAAAACTCGTGTGACTGATAGGTCTATTCCTCCGTTTTATTTTAGTGCTTATATTTTAGATACTCTTTGTTTCAATTCTGAATTTCCTGTACTTAGGTGGAGATGGACTTCACAAGACCCAATGCCAATTCACATTTATCACCAAAAGTTATGGAAGGCGCACTATAAGGACCACTTGTACCAAATCTGTAATGGGTTTATGTTACCTATTTATTATGCCATTTTTGATAAGCCTGCCCCAAAGATTTCTTCGGAAGCAGGGGTTGACCTAACCGCTATAGGAAATTGGTTCGGGGAAGACAAGTTCACATACATAAGGGTTTTTGGTAGCCTTGCAAGACCTCATGTCCTTCCTCTGTATATACCTGACAAGCTATTAGCCCAAGAATTGGCCTACCAAATAACAACGGGAGGAACATCCAAGACTCTTAGGACTTCTAAAAAGTAGGCTTGGCCTAATTTTCCTTTGAAATGCGGTGTTTATACTTTGCACGACTACAAGCATGTGGAGAAGGAGGCAGCGAAAATAAACATGCTCAATCTTGCAACCATTCCTAATGGGCAATTCAATCCAAGGAAAGTTGCCTATACTGTGCTTGAACAAGCCAAACTTACAAGGTTTGATCATGAAAAAGATGACTTTGATGACCTGTTTTCATTGACAGAATCATTATTCCACGTACAAACGCTAGCCAAAATGAGATATAACGATGAAAGGCTAGTAGAATTCAATAGGCTCAGAGAACAGAGGTTGAAAACTCTACCTCTGGACTTATTAGCTACTACCCCGACAACACAGTCAAGCGAGCCTGAACAACAAATCATTGACAAACCTCCTGCTATAGGAAAGATTCTCAAAAGAGGAAAAGAACTAGAACAGGAGAAAGAGTAGGAGAAAGAGCAGAAAAAAGAATAGGACAAGGGCAGCGAAAATATCAATGTGGATACTCATATTGATCCTAAACTACTCCAAGAATGGAAAAAATTTGACTCTATTATAAGCAATCTGGAAGGTCCACAAGGTGCCAACACACCCAAAGTAATAGATGGACAAGATACATCATCAACAATGGTTCTGAATGAAGGAACCAGCGGCCTACCCACTAGCACGGATTTAGAAATGATTCCAAAAGATCCCTCCGATCAAATTATTTTGCAGATAGAAGACATACCTCCATTAGATGTCTTTTACAATCTCAAACACAGGGCTGTCGTGAAAAGACAGAGGAAAAGGAGAAGACCTGATCAATCTTCTCTATTTCCAGCACAAACGGAGACAACTAATGTAGTGTGGAAAGAAGAGTTTAACCCTTCCGATGACCTAACAAAACTTTCTCAGTATGCCGGAGCTGATTCGGCAGCCACTATGGATAAGGCATCGGAAGTAAGTAATCTACTTAAAGAAAAGGACCAAGCAATTGTTTCATTGCAATCATAGGTGTCCGAAGCATAACAGAAAATTGAACAGTTGGAATAGCAACTATCAACACAGCAGCAAATAAACAATCAATTGAATAAGAAATTGCTTGAGGAGAACAGAGGATAGACTCAAGCGTAATACAAAAGCAAAAAGAATTATCCGAAGCATTGGCCAGGTTAAAGACAATGAATGAACTAATGATGAAAATGAAAGATGAGAAAATCGCTCAGCTGCCACATCAAGTAGAGAAGTTCAAGAGTCTTCTGCAACCAGCAGATTTCAGGTCTGAAGCACTACAAATCAACAAAGCATTGGTTACACAGTTAAGAGTGTTATGTCATAACATTTCTCTGGTTGAGCCCCTTTATGATATAACGACATCAATAGTTGACAAATCAGTCGACGCTAGGCAGGATTTGGAACAAGCCGATGAGACTCTAACAAACTTTCTTGCTTGGCAAGACACCAATGAAGGGTAGGCCACTAATCTACCCAAAATTTTAGAGTCACACAAGGAGATCCTTTTCTTATAATGGCAGTCACAACTGACGAAAGCAGAGAGAGAAATTTCCAGATGTAGATTATCTACAAGTAATATAATTGAGCTAATCAATAACACTCTTTATTTGTCTAACATGATTTCGTAATGCACTCCAGGTAAATTGTTGTCAGCCAAAACATTGGAGCAAGCATGCAATCAAGAGTTGGAGAAGAATGGAAGATTAATTGCCGGCATCCGAAGTTTAACTTGGGATACCTATTGGTTTTTCTTAGTATAACCATACAGTCAAAGGGCCGCCCTAAAATGTTTAACCAATGCGATCGGTTGTATCATTCCCGAAATCCATGATGCCACATACTCAGCTCAACTACATTCTTGTCTCACTCGTCCTCCAGAATTGGAACCGATTCTTGCACTCTGCCAACTCAAATCAAAAGGAGATCATCCAAAACAATGAATCATGCTGTCGACTGCCAACAAACCTATTGTGGAGAAGATACTAAAGATTTAGTTGTACCAATTAATAGCATTTTATTTTTGTAGTTAGTTAGTTTAATTAGTATTTATAGACCCTTTTATGCATTTAGAAAGGGTCCTCAGTTTTTGTATAAAACTCAATTCTGGAAGTTGCACTATTGTGCTTCTGGTATATTTTTTTATAAAGACTGGGACAATATTCCGAATTCTAACGAAGAAAGCTTTGATGGGATGTGCACTATTGCCTTGATATGAAAGTGTTTCTAAGTTGGAAAAAGGAATTTGAATGCGATTTATATTAGGAGTGATTTGAATAACATATGGTATTATTATCTATGATCTTGTTTCATTCTTTCATGTGAATCGTCATTTGTTTAAACTTGCTATCATTGGATATATGTATGTGTTTTCAACAACAATCCTTAGGTTTTTCACTATTGAATGTTTAAGGAGTGTTATTCTTTTAGTCATATATGTATTAGTGATATATAAAGGATAATATAATAATGTTTTAATGATTAATTTGTTCAATTAGTTGAACAAAGTACTTATCATATGAATAAATGTCTTTGTTTACCAATAGAGTCATCTATATTCCTGTTTGTAGATAAAGATTATCAAACTTTACACTAAAAGAAGAAATTTCCCGAGATAGGATAGTTATTCATATTTTTACTTTTTAGATTAAATCATTCATCCATTATCATTATATTAGAGAACCACCCATTTATCCATCCCCTTTTATTCATCATTGGGAAACTGGTCCCATTATTTCCAGTCGGAGCCACCACACCAAACGGAAAAGGAGCTGCCTTTAAGGTCCGGACCGGGTGGTTTTCCCCGATGTTGTTGCAGCGATTTTCAAGGCATCAACAGAAGGATAATAAATTATCACCCAATTACTATGGTCCTTACAAGGTGTTGCAAAAGATTTGTACTATGGCATACAAATTGGAGTTGCTGAAATCTTCTCAAGTACACCTAGTTTTCCATGTTTCATGCTTAAAGAAGGTTATCGGTGACAAGCTCCTAGTTCAAACAATGTTGCCAGAACTTGAAGAACAAGTAAAAATGATATTTTAGCCTGAAGAGGTCATATAAACAAGGACCCAAAAACTACATAATTGATTAATTTCAGAGTATCTCATTAAGTGAAAGAACTTACCCACTAAAGATTCCACATGGGAGGATGAAGATTTTATACAGAAGCATCCAGAACTATTCAAGCATTGAGGAAAACATTTTTTTCGAAAGGAGCATGTTAGGTCCCTATAATACTAGTGTATTCCCCTTATTGTTCTTAATGTAGCCCCATATTATTATTGTTTTTCCCATGTATCTCCCATGTTGTTATTGTTGTTCCCATGTATCCGCCATGTTTTTATTGTTGTGCACATGTATCCCCTATGTTGTTATTGTTGTGCCCCATAGAAGCCCACTATTTTTATTGTTGTGCCCTTACATTATTATTGTTATGTAGGATCTAATTATATTGTGGCCCCTTAAACTTCTATATATACCAAGGAGGTATTATCACTTGAATCATCCAATAATTTTTCATTTATGTAATCTAAAGGAGGTTTCTCCCTCAAAGAGGATAATTTTTAAGGCGTTGAACTATCTTTTCTGTGAGATGGTTGCATAACATTTCATGGTTTTTAAAATTGGGTATCAAAGAAGATTCCTTAAGGAATAGTACAATAACTAGAACGTAAATCTGGGATAATGTCTAAACAAGATGGAAGCCACACCAATAGGGTTGCTATATTTACTATAACAAACTATGAATTCTAGAAGGTAAGTATGAAGGCTTACTTGCAGTCTCTTGGTGTATATATCTGGAACATAGTGCAAAATGGATATAAAAAGCCACCAACCATGATTAGCAAGGAAGAGAAGCATGAATTAACTTATATTGCTAAGGCAATTAATGCACTCCTTACTAGACTTCCTAAATCTGAATTGACCAAAGTTATGAAATGCATCAATGCCAATGCAATATGGTAAAAGATGAGAAATAGATATGAAGGAGAGTCAAGTTCAAAAGCACGTAAAGACAAGGAACCCATCATATGTTGAAGAAGTCAAGGGACTAGACTATGGTGCAAATAAAGAACATGCTCACAAACAACAAGAACAACAAAGCAAAAATAACGACAATAAGATTAAAATGATTGAAAATAAAAATCAACAAAAAACAACAAAATGCATGTTACATTCATTCAAAAAGTTACAATGTTCAAGCAAGAAATTAGTAAAGGTATTTTGTGCCTCAAAGAAGAAGCTAATAAAACTTCAATAGATGAATGGCTCCCAGGCATGAGAATATTTTTTATGGATATTGCTTTGCATACACAAATTATGGAGATAAAACTGCAAGTTATAGAGCATATCTTAAAAATGGGCAAAGGAGAAATTAGAGAAACAAATCCCATCAACCAAATAGAAAAGTTTCCAATTTAAAAAGAAATTTTCTCATGGGAAACAACTCGTTTCCCCCTTTGTTTGATGTGATTAATGCTATAACTTCCAAACTTATGGGCATAAGGCAGCTGAGTGCAACATTATAAATTTCAAGCTAACTCCTAAGGTCAAGCTAGCTAGAGAAGAACCCAAGATATAGTAATAGAAAAAAGAAGATGGTAATGAAAAATGTGGTATTATTTTGTATGCCCAATGTTATCACAAAAAATGATCACCTAGCCATTTCTAACTAGATGGATCGAAATACACCATGTAGGATTAGTTTTACCATAGTAAAATCACTTTCAATGTGGAAAATAATTTAGTAAGCCACCATTTATTGAAATATTTTCTGATTAAAATAAAAATAAATACCCATGAGACTAATTAAATGAATCATCATTTGTTTAATTTTCTCTAGGAATAATTATTAAATCATTGTTTAAATAATTATTCCTTGTCACATTTGACTAAATCTCCTAGGAATAATGAAATAAATCACTATTTATTTATTATTCCTTGTTTCCATTATTGGAAACATTATTAAATCACTATTTAATAATTATTTCAATTCAATACTATTTTTAATCCTCGTAAAATAATTAATAGATCATTTTATTTGTTAATCATTTCTAGTTCAAGATATTTGACCATTTTAAATATCTTTTCCCTCTCCAAAAAATATAATAAAGTATTCCTAATGGTTAGATCTTGATTTGGTTAATATTATTTTATTGATCTCCATTTTTTAGATTAACTCAATACTTTCTTATAAATAGGAGAGTTTTTCATTCATTCTTGGTTGGGTGTGTGTTCTATTATATCCATGACTAGCCCCACGTGCAAAGTCAGGGGCTTAGAGATGGGGTGGTTAGCCCCCCTTTCATTACGCCGAGCGCAACGGGGGATTTGTAGGGGAGCGGTAGCCCCCCCCTTCGTGGGGTTCGAGGCAGTGCCTTGGGAATTTTTTTTTAGGACCCTATATTAGGTGGGTAGACCCACCTATGGTTTTGTGCATGGATGTTGCACATAGTTTTGGGCATGATAGTTTTCCGCCCATGGTAGTTTATAGATCCGGTCAAGGGAACTACAAGTATGTTCTAATCCATGGTTAATGGATTGGGGTTTATCAATGCTTCAACATGTATATATATGTATTGTAACATTGAAAGGAATATAATGAAAAATAAAGCTGGTAGTCCTAGTTTTGGGATCCAAGGGAAAATATCTGTGTATTTGTTTTGAGTTTCTTGCCATTGTATATTTTTTGTTTTTGTAATAATTTGGTTGTAGGTAATTTCTGTATAGGGTTAAAACCTACATTCTTCACCATGATCATTGATGAGCCTCATCATTGGGTAACTATATGGACCTTAAATCACCTCCTAGCTTATTCAAATCAACTCTTCTCACAATTTATTACATGTTTTTATTATATTTTTTTTAATGAGATGAGTCAAAGAGAGATACTATGCCTAGTGGACTAATGTGCATTGAATGCAACTTTGTGAGAAAAAATTAGGGAATTTTGGAAAGATTAAAGGCTAAAACATGAATGGGACAAGGAAGAGAGATTGTAGGAGGTAAATCCTCCTCATTTACTCCTCATTCAAATATTCCTCCATCAATCACACTAGCTTGGAGTACAAGCAGCCAAGTCATGAAGATCAAAAGGTAGCCGAGCAAGTGATAGTCAAAGAGTTAGTTCATCTTGAGTTTGGGAGCCGAGCCTCCCTAGATTTAAGGAATTCGTTGGAGACTTCAGTTGTATAAATAAAGAGGCCTAAAGCCTCATTAGGATTCGAATTTTTGTTGTAAAAGCACTAGTTATTTTTTAGCTCCAGACTTGTGGAAGACATTGCTATGTAATTTTTTGTTTTGATAACGAGAATGAGCTTCTTCTTGATCCAGTATTGAGTTAACTCAGAGGGCTAAAGCTCTTGGGTTAGGGCCCAACCCTAGCAAAAAAGGATCACCTTCCTATATCTGTATGCTTAGATTAATTTCATAATTCATCGTTAAATTGTCCTTAGAAGTATTTCATTTCAAGTAGTGTAAATTTGATTAGTTTGTTTATTAGTTTGCTTCCATTTGTGCTCTACTTTAGTAGTAGGCTAGAAGGGATAAAACGAGCATCAAAAAGTTGTCAGTAGGTGTCTTGGCCTCACCTCTTCCTTCAAGGATCATGATTTGAGGAAGGGATCCCTATCCAGCCCCAAAAGAACAGAATTCTACTTTCTCATAGAATTTGGAGTTTATTGTACTTGAACCAGCATTTGATCAATTTTCAAGTGTATGATTTAATTTCCATTTCTTCCATCTTCAATATTATATTAGATCTCATCAATGACTTCATCTTATTCTGCAAATTTTCCTCATGCATGAAGTAGACATCTAGCTCATTAAACTCTATTTTTCTAGCTTATTGAAATTCTTCTTGTTTACATGATTTTTGGGAAAATATCAATGTTTGATGTAGTGCAGGTGTTTTAGAAGAAAAGAGAGATCTCATGTCAACAACCTCCTCCCAACTTCATCCATCCATGATCATTCCTTACTTTCACTAAGACCCTCACCAATTTCATCATTTTTCAAGGAAACTTCTCAATAATGTTGAGCAAATCCAACCATCTCCCAACCTTGGTTTTGATTTCTAAGTGGTCCTAGGAATTTTCTCACTCCATACCATCCACAAACCACCTTCCCTAAGCCTTCCATCAGCTTCAACACCCATCATTTTGCTCTCGGTTGTATCCTATAGAAATACAGGGAACCCTATAGGTTTTTAGGACATCCTGTAGTGGCCTGTTATGAGGCTAAATTAAGGGAAAACCTCTAGAAAGCCACAAAAGGTCACCTAAAGGTCTCCCAAACCTTCCAACCATCCACCAGCATCCTTAAGCCACCTGCCACATCACCAAAAGTGATTAGCTTTCACACAAGACATACAGAAGGCAACAACTTTATTCTCTTACTGGAGAGAGACAAAAATATAGCCTTAGTATATAACTGGATTCAAAAGCCTCATATCAACTACCAACATTGAGTACTGGCATTGAGTTAGAATCAACACTATTATCGAGGTAGCAGGGTGGTTGGTCGGTCACTGCTCTCGAAGTGCCACTTGAAGGAAAGAAGATCGGGGACCTTGATTTACTTAGGAGTTGTTCCCTTAGTAGTGGGGCATCATCAATCATGCATAGTAGTAATGTCTAATGTTTTGAACTTCCATGCTTAGGACAATAGAATTTCATGCATGTTAGCTTGTCATTCTTGTAAAGCATAGTCTCTTAGCAGTCAAGTAGGAAATGGTGTGTTTTAGCATTGGATTTCAGTCTTTTTCCTTACTGCATTAGAAGCTTTCTCTTAGAGTAGATTTCTCTTTTCCTCATTAGGAACCAAGCTTCTTTTGAATCCATGGAAGTCTGGCTTGAAAAACCCTAGTGGTCTCTCACCAGCTGAACAGTGACAAAGGGTAGAACCATCACTTTTACTTGTGTATACAACACTGTCACCTCCAAGTTTGTACTAACCCTAGGTTGATAAAGTAAATTTGGTAGCCCCAGGAGTTGTAGCATTATTGCTGTGATACTGGTGCTCATCACCTTTTGGCACCGTTGTCAGGGAGGTGTCTGAGTAATATGCGATCATTGCTTTCTTTCTTCCATTTCTTGTTTTTGATATTTTGCTAGTAGTTTCATTTCCACAAGGGTAATTTAGTTTCTTTCTTTTCCATTCTGCATTCTTTTCTTTTCTTTCCATTCTGCAATTAATATTTCATGAAATTAATTAGTTTTCATTCATTCAGTTAATTTTAATTCAGTCTACAATTTCAATTCTGCAATCACTTTCGAAGTTTGAAAAAAAAACTCAAAACAAAACAAAAACATTTTTTCATGCCTCATAGGAATAGAGATAACTTAGGGAAATTTTTGCCAAAAACCCCCACTGCTTCAAACAATCAACCTTCCCTCTTCTTCGGTGGTTTTGAATTGGAGGAGACCTTAGGTGAGAAACCTGAAATATTTGAATAACCTACAAGGGAAGAAGAAGAAGAAGAACCCATTCCTACTAATCCAATCATTGAAAATAGAAATGATAGACGAAATATAGAAAGAGTTGAGGGCGCCTTCCCCATTTGGGAAACCAATGGGGATAGTAAGATGACGAATATAAGCCCTCTACCCTTCCTCATTTCCATGGCCTGAACTCAGAAGATCCAGACACTTTCTTATTTGAGTTTTTTGTCATATGCCAAACCTATGACTACACCAATGATGAGCAGAAGTTGAAACTATTCCCATCCACTCTCAAGGATGTAGCTTTGTGCTAGTTCATGGGTGTACCTGGGGATAACATCACAAATTTGGCTCCGATGCAGCAAGCCTTCAACAAAAAGTATTGAGACTACTGTAGGTATAAAGGCACTAAAGAGGAAATTTTTAGGATGACCTTAGGGCATGATGAATCCCTAGAGGGTTATGAAGAAAGATTCCATCTTAGCTACAAAAGGGCTAGGTGCACACTTGACCCTAAGTCACTGAAGCTAGTCCTACTTAGAGGAGTAAGGGAAGATCTTCTAGATACCCTAAACATTTTATCATGAGGGGACATCTACCAGTTACCCAATGAGGATATCAAGATTGCCTTTAGAAACCATTCTAGGACAGCTAGGAAAAAAGGTAGGGGTAGTCAACCTGTGGTCAGTCCATCCTCTTCCAATACATCCATCAAGGATGAAATTGGAAACATGCTGGAAGATTTCAAGAGTGATATGTTGCAAACCCTTTCCCTACGGATGGACACTATGCACATTAAGAGAAAACAAGAAGAAGCAGAGAGAGCCTTAGCAATTTTCTGCCCTAAATGCACCAGGAGGCACCCTAGAAATGAATGTCCATTGAATTCGATTGAAATTTGCTCAGTGTGTGGATAAAACCACTCCACAGACAAGTTCCCTTCTCTACCTAGACTAAAAGTTGTATATCAAGGAGATGAAGGGGAAACTGTACAACTCTCCTACATAAACCATAAGAGACCCCATAGGCCTAGGCCATACCAGTAGGGCATGCAAGGGTCATCCCATGCATATTACAACCCCAACCAAACCACATCCGTTCCTTCTTGGGGCCCCCATACTCATCCTTCCTGGTTTACACCTCCTCCTTGGTCCTTTGCAACTCAATATCATTCCCATACAACCAGCTAGTCATTTCAACCATATGCTCTGCCACCACCTCAGTGGAATGCACCACCCCAAGGGTGGAGACCCCCATACAACAATGCTCCAAATTTATTGCCTTCACCACTTGATCAACCACAACTTTTATACTCTACTCCACCTAAAAAACCTTGGATTCCTTCCCAGCCAAATCCAAACCCAAACAAAAGACAGGCACAATCAGTATACAGTGGAGAGACATCCTATCTAGCTTATGCTGTGGAAATTCAGGAAATCAACCTGAGATCAAGGAGAGTGTTGCCAGAAAAACAACCTTTACCATCACCTAGGGGGGTTGAGGAAGAAAGAGAGGAAATCATGCCTAATCCACCACCCTTTCCTGAGAGAGTAACCCAACCACTCTAGCCTACCCCAGAAGAGACTCAACTTCTGGGAGAATTGAAAAATCTATGTGTCAAAATTCCACTTATCCAAACTATAAAAGATGTGACTATTTACAACAAGTTGATCAAGGAGAATTGATTCAAGCATCCAGGGAGGAGAAGAATAGATGCCTCTACCATTAATTTCATTGGACAACTGTCCGTCTTAATGTTGGGGTAGGTAATCTGTCCAAAGTATTTGGATCCTGTAAGCCTTGTAATAGATGTGCACATCAATGGTACCATTTTCCCACACACTTTGATTGATCTTGGGGCTGCCATTAATGTGATGACCAAGGATTCAGGACACCATGCTCAAGATCAACCTCTAGGGTTCACTGAGAAAGACCACAATGGTCCTGCAACTTGCAGACCACTCCACCATAACCCATGAGGGGATTGTGGAGGATGTGATGGTCTCCATTGACTCTTGGGAATACCCTACAGATTTCCTAGTTCTCCAGCCTAAGGCTAAGCTTACTAGTTATCCTCTCATCCTTGGGCAACCCTTTTTAATACCACTACTGACACCTACATTAGTTGTAGGGCTGGGAATATGACTATCAAGAATGGGCACATGTTCAAGAAATTAGTCCTATATCCTCCTACCCAACCATCTCTAGAACATGACTTACCTTTATGGCTAAAAGAGGAGGAAAAAGAAGATGAAGTTTATTTCACCCAACTCTATACCTTAGAAACAACCATGGGAGGGGGACAACCAGCTAACGATGATTTTATTGAACACATACTCCAAAGTCTAACTCCCAGTACATTGTCCTTAGCAGAAGTAGTAAAGGAAAGCCAGAACAACCATCAGATTGGTCTATGCTTATTCGATTCCACCCCTCAGTGTGTACTCACCACATTTATATCAAAGAAGTTTTTAAACCAGTCTGACAACCCTAAAGGAGGATGAATCCAGCTCTCAAAGATATAGTCAAAGAAGAATTGCAAAAGCTGCTAGACGCAGGATTCATTTACCCTATCTTCGACAGTGAGTGGGTCTCTCCTTTGGTGTTGGTCCGAAAATGGTAAGTGGAGGATTTGTGTCAATTACAAAGAGTTAAACAAAGCCACAAAGAAGGACCATTTCCCTTTACCTTTCATTCACCAAGAGCTAGATGGCCTGGTAGGGAAAATTTTTTCTCTTTCCTAGATGGATTCAGTGGGTATAATCAAATCCAGATCAGCTTGGAAGACCAGGATAAAACCACCTTCACTTGTCCCTTAGGTACTTTCACCTATAGGGTCCTTCCTTTTGGCCTATGCAATGCTCCTACCACTTTCCAGAGAGTAGTCTTGAGTATCTTTGTCGAGTTAGTCCATGATGTAGTAGAGATTTATATGGATGATTTTACACCTTATGGATATGATTTCCAAGAGGCTCTGTCCAACCTAGGTAAGGTGCTAAACAAATGAATTGAAATGAACCTATCCCTTAGTCCCGATAAATGTGAATTCTTGATGACTATAAGGATTGTGCTAGGTCAATCAATATCTTAGAAAGGACTGCGGGTGGACCCAAACAAAATAGCTATCATCCAAAGGGTCCCACCTCTTCTAAAGCAGAGATATGTCAGAAGTTTCCTAGGGTTAGCTGGATATTATCAGAGGTTTATAAAAGACTTCAGCAAGTTAACTTCTCCTTTATTTGGGTTGTTGGCCAAATACTCTAAGTTTGTATGGTCAAAAAGTTGTCAAGAGGCCCTGGACACCCTTAAGGACAAGTTAACCACTACACAGATTCTCCAAGGCCCAAATTGGGCCCTTCCTTTTCATATACATGTTGATGACTCACATAAAACCATAGGAGTAGCTTTATGCCAGATAGATGAAAAATTGCCTTATGTTATTTAGTTTATTAGTAAGAATCTGTCAAAGGTTGAGTTGAACAACATAGTAATCGAAAAAGAGCTCCTGGATGTTGTGCACTCATTGAACAAATTTAGGCATTACATTACAAGTTATCAAACATTTGTACATACTGACCATGCTACAATCAAATATTTAATGAATAAACCTAATGTGAATGCTCGGATCATTAGATGATTACTTTTATTACAGGAGTTTGATCTAACTATTGTTGATAAGCCTGGTAAGGAAAATGTTGTTGCGGAATTTTTTTCGAGATTAAATTTTCCTACAAGTGAGGAAGGAATGGTTGATGATCAGATACCGGATGAACATTTATTCACCATTTCAGTTCTCTCTCCATGGTTTGTTGACATAGCAAACTATTTGGTATCTGCACAATTCCCACCGACTTTTTCCTCCAAAGAGAAAAGGAA
>APFE030392352.1:372061-419474 GCA_000404065.3 Pinus taeda | reverse complement strand
CAATACTTGGGATCAACACTTTTGGATGCAATACCACGGACCAAAACCATAGGATCAAAAAACTGTCGGACCAATACCATGAACCAACCATGAAAGTGCGTGAACTTTTCTCCACGTGAAATAAACTTTTTCTCCACATAAAAGTGCGTGAAATTTTCTCCACATGAAATAAACTTTTTCTCCACATAAAAGTGCGTAAACTTTTTTTTACATGAAATAAACTTTTCTCCACATAAAAGTGTGTGAACTTTTCTCCACATGAAATAAACTTTTCTCCGCATAAAAGTGTGTGAACTTTTCTCCACATGAAATAAACTTTTCTCCGCATAAAAGTGCGTGAACTTTTCTCCACATGAAATAAACTTTTCTCTGCATAAAAGTGCATGAACTTTTCTCTACATGAAATAAACTTTTATCTTCGTGATAGTGCGTGAACTTTGCTGCACTATAATTTATCATCTGAGATGAGTGGGTTGCCATCAAGTACAACATATGTATCATAATGCCAACACTTACCTAATCTTGCAAAGAATATGTCAGTGCTAAACAAAAACAAAAAATTATAATACAAAGAACCTAATGCAATTAAGAGATGAACATGCATATACAGAAGATAATTACCTAGAGCTTACCTTCTCTACATCATTTTGCTACACCTTTCTCTTTGCGGCCCTAGAAAGTCTGGTCCTTTGCACCCCTTAATAGCACTTGATCTAATTTTTTTCCTTGCTTTCTAGGAGCACGATATTGAATCTGATGTATCTCTATTATTTCAGATCCCAAATATGTGACCTTTAGTCTTGTATTATCCCTTTGAGTCTTCTTTCCAATGCCATAGGTCTGACCTGATTTGGATTCTTCAAGGAAAAGTCTGACGTAATTATGGACTAGTTCAGTAGAGATAACTTGTACGGTGTGACACGTGTCACTATTTCCTCCTTAGGCTATGAAATTGATATATAGAAATATATAGTCTGTGCATTATCTACAACTTTTTTCAGAATTCCAATCTTCTTCTCAGAGAGAGAGTTATGACAATCTTCCCAAGGACTCCTCTTTGAGATGAAATTAGGGAGACTGCACAAACCCTAACTTCCACAGATCATATCTCCAACAATATAGCGAACCAAGATCTCAAATTCAATCACGATTTTCATAAGGATTTTGGATCAAATGGGTTTTAATTTCGGAATCTAATACTTTGCCAAAATAAATTTATAGCGAAAATTCCATGATCACTACTTTTGGAGGATATATGAGATTTCCTTCTATAGAGTTGCGAGGGGCTTCTATAGAGAATGTTGGAGGGATTTTAGGAGCTTAAAAAATAATTAATTATTGACTATTCAATGACCAAAATCAATGGTAAATTCCATGCCACAACCCCATGGGGTTTTAGCCCACTAATTGGGGTTACTAACTTCAACCTTGAATAACTTACAAACCATGAGGAATTACGAGGAGAGATGCATATCGATAGAAATATATTTTTGAGTAGAGTATTCCTATAATGGTTATGAGACGAGAAACCATGAATGACGATGCCCAATGTGCGATGGAAGTTCAAGGTCATCCTTGGTGCTTCTTAGGTTGACATCAATGACAACCTCAAATCACCTTTAGATCAATAATCTCTCCCTTTGGCATGATGGCAACACAAGTACTCCCCTTATGATCAGGGAACCTCTTCCTATTGCCTTCTCTCCCCCTTTGAAATCAATGGGAAATGATAACTCTGCCTGACACAACCATCCTACGGACCCATACACACTTCCACTCCCCGTTTATTTTCTGAATAAGTAAAATCTAATGAGAACTTCAGAGAATCCCAAGATTTTGGGGAAGATATTCAAATGCTTCACGAGGCAAAGGTTTAATGAAGATATCAATGATTTGTTCTTTTGTACCAACATATTCAAGTTTGATATTCTTTTCAGCAACTTGTTCTCTAACAAAATGATAGTTGATTAGAATGTGTTTTGTTTTTGAATGCATGATAAGATTCTTTGAGATGCTGATGGTACTAGTGTTATCATAGAAGATGGGAATAGGCTCACTGAATTGTACTTGAAGATATTGCAATGTTTGTTTCATCTAAAGGACTTTAGTACAACAAGCTGCCACTACAATGTATTCTGTGTCCACTGTAGTTAACAAGATTACGGTTTGCTTTTTGCTCAACCATGATACGAGACAACCACCTGGATAGAATATTGATCCACTAGTACTCTTACAATCATCAACACTTCCTGCCCAATCTGCATATGTAAAGGTTTGAATAATGAGATTGTTTCCCTTGGGATACCACAAGCCATATTCTGTTGTACCCTTTAGATATCGAAGAATTCTTTTGATGACAATAATATGTGATTCTTTTGGTGCTGCTTGTAATCTTTCTACTTGTCCAACTACTTGCATAACATCTGGTCGGGAGGCTGTCACATATATGAGACTACCAATCGTGGATCTATACAATATTTGGACCACATCCTTTGAAGAATCTTCTAAGCTTAACTTGCAACCTGTTATCATGGGGGTAAGTACTGGCTTGCAATCTTCCATTTGGATTTTTTGAGCATTTCCTTGATGTACTTGGTTTGATACATGAATATTCCTTTATCCTACTGAGAAATCTAAAGCCCTAAAAAGCACGTCAATTTGCCAATCATAGACATTTCAAACTCACGTTGCATTTTTTTAAATTTTTTATTTGGCAAAGTCTTTACTTAATCTATCATTATTGCTTCCAAAGATTATATCATCCACATATGCTTCGATAATTGTTAGGTTATCTCGATCCACCTTCAAATAAATATTATTGTGAGCACTTCCTTTCTTGAATCCCTGTTGATGTAGATATCCATCAAGACGAGCATACCAAGCCCTAGGAGCCTTCTTGATACCATATAGAGCCTTCTTTAATCTGCAGACATAGTCTTCTTTGTAAGAAAGCAGAAAAACTTTGGGTTTTTCATTGTAAACTTCTTCCTCCAATTTACCATTTAGAAAAGTTGACTTAGCATCCATTTGGTAGACCTTGATTTTCTCGAGCAAGCATAAGTGAGAAACATCCTATTAGCTTCCATTCTGGCAATAGGAGAAAATGTTTCTTCAAAATAGATTCCTTCAACCTATGCATATCCTTTGTAGACTAATTTTGCCTTGTTCGCCGTAACCTGTAATCCTTCAACTGTTTTGCTCCCCTTGAACCTATAATGAAGCTGCCATCTTGTTCAAACTACCTTCTTGTCAATCATAGAATTGTGCCATATATTGCTACATAGACTCCTCCTCTACAAACATTAAGGATTCAACAAACTAGATTGTTCAAAATAGTGAGCCACCTAACGGGCTATCTTGACTTGATTCATTATCTGAAGCAACTGTTAATTCCTCATGACATTTTTCTTTTACAAATCCTGAAAGCATAACTACTGAAACCTTGTTATATGCTTTTTCTTCCTGTACCTGTTTCTTTTTCCAGACCTTCTTATTCCTGCAATCTCAAGCCATGTACCCATAGTTATGACACTTGAAGCATTCAATGTTTTCCATAGGTGATTCCATTTGATATCTACAACCGCGAGTGCTATGGCCATATTTATGGCATTTGAAACATTCAATGTTTGGCCCACATAGCACGTATTCTCTTCTGACAAAATCATTGTGGAACCTATCTCATGATCGTGCAAACTTGCTTCTATGGTTTTGTAGATAATGATTGTACCTGGAAAAAACTTCACAATCCCTAGCCATATGTCCATAGTTAGCACATAAAAAGAAATAACCATTAAATAAATGTGCATACCTAAATGGTTCATTCGGATGTGATGGTCCTTGATATTTGCACTTTTCAATAAATTTACAATCCTTAGCCATATGTCCATAGTTAGCACATGAAAGACAATAACCATTAAATAAATGAACATATCTGGAATATTTTTCATTATTCTTTGGAGGCAGTGTTGTAGTTTGTTGTGGTCCTTTGTTCTTGATTGGTTTGGTCTTGTTCTATAGATTTGCAACATTCTTCTTTGGCTTTTCATTTTGATCAACTTCCTTCTTAGAATCATCCTGCGAAGATGTGGAGCTTGCACCTTCATCAACTAGAGCTTTAGCATCTTTAATTCCCTTCATTTTTTCTTCTTCATCTTTGTAACCGGCAGTAGTTTTGTCGTTGTAAGATCATTGACTGTTGATGAGTTCTTCCAATGCCCTTGAACCATTAGCATAGTTTTGGAAATTGTTTCTTTTCTTCACTTCCTTACGCAATGAGACTACTTCAGCCTCTAATGTTTCCCTTTCTCAGTTGCTTTCTTCCAACTTATTTTGAAGTGACTCTTCAATACATTTGTGTTGTTCGACTTCAATTTTGAGACCTTGAACTTGTTCCTCAAGAGTATTTGAACAGATCTTCTTAGCCTTGATCTCTTTTATAATCTTGATTGCCTTCTTATAAAATTCTTCTATGGTCAATCCTTCTTCTTCATTGTTTGATACCTCTTGTTTATTGTGCTTGGCCATAAACAATACTATCTCATTGGCTTCTTCTTCACTGTCACTATCTTCATTGGATGATGAGCTATATTCTTTAGAGAGAAAGTTCCTTTTGAATCCTTTCTTCTTGCCAATTTTTAATTTTCTCGTAAATTAAGCATATTATTCATCTAAAAAAACTTCTTCATCATCTTTATTTTCTTCACACTTGCAGGTGCAGGTCTTGGCCTATGAAGGTTGTTTGTCCTTATTGGTTTTCTTAGATGTAGCAAACGCAGTTTCTAGATGTGAAGTACCCTCTTTTTCATCAAGTCTCATTTCATATGCTATGAGAACTCCATGTAATTCCTCTTTGCTGAGTTTGGCCATATTTTATTTGTATTCTAAGACCGATACCTTTGGGTTGAATCTTCTTGGTAACATTCTAACATTGTTTCGTATAATAGTCTTCTCATCAATAGGCTCTCCCAATCCTTCCAGAGTGTTAGTTATTTCATTAACGTGTTGGAAGTATGCAACAATGTTTTCATCTTCTTTCATCCTGAGTTACTCAAATCTTGCTTTTATATTTCAAGCATTGCTTCTTTGACATTTGACACCTACATATATATTCTCAAGCTTGTGCCATACATTTTTGGTGGTTGTACAACCCAACACCCTATGATAAGCTGATTCAATAAGTCCACTGATAATAATATTCTTTGATTTTGCATCATTTACCAAATTATTCTTACCTTGTTCATCCAAGGTTGGTGTAAAGCCATTTTGAACAGTGTCCCATACTTTGTAACCTTGCACCAAGAGATAGACCTCCATTCTTCCTTTCCAGAGTGTATAACTATTTTCATTGAACAAAGGTACACCATTCTTGGTATGCTCCATGATCTCCTTTCACTTGCTAAACTGCTATTGAAGGAACCAAGCTCTGATACCAATTGTTGGAAATATTAAGAGGGTGGGGTGAATCAATATTCCTTTCAATTAGTATTATTATTAATATTTCAGAGCATTAGTTAATCTTAAATTATTATTAGTGTTTGTACAATGATAGTTGTAAACAAAAGGAACAAAAATGCACACAGTTTTTAAGGTGGAAACCCCCTCTGGGACAAAGACCACCTGAACGCTTTTATAATAATTCTTTAATATTCAACTCCAATTAAAAAGAAAGCTCCAACTTCCTACAATCTAGAAAAGCATTCTTCTCCAGCTCCCACTAGATGGTCTCTCCAACGCCCGATATTCTTCAGTAGTCAACTGAACAGATGCCCCAACACCCATTGAGCCAACTCACCCTAGCACCACCCTACCACCCTAAACTTTTCACAGGCTTGAACCTGTTGGTGACTTCATGCACCAGCCTAGCACAACCCTACCACCCTATAGAATAATAAAAGAAGAATGGACTCCCGTACTAGGGAAAATGGTCCACTTTACAATGATATAGAATGATGTAGAAGAAGAAGACACACTAGACCATAACCCCAACTATGACACAACCACCTAATGATGATCCTAGACCTCGTGACACTGTCTCTTCAACTCTTCGCAAATAAAAATTGATATAACTTTTACAATGACTTTGTACAGTGATACTTTTACAATGACTATATGCAGTGCTGCCCACTTGAAGACTTCATGTGGTGAACTTATTACCGCTATTTTGCACCTTGATTATTGCTCTTGTCATGCTACCCTTTCTCACTCTTCAGAACATTAGATTATGCATTGAGACTTCTATTGATGAATATATAGTACCTACAAAAAGTCTTCAAGGAAATACCCATGACATGATAATAGCAAAACTTACCTCATCCTACAGAGCATATGTCAGTGCTAAACAAAATTAACAAATTAGAATACAAAGAACCTAATGTGATTAACAGATAAAATGCATATACATAAGATAATTACATGGAGCTTACTTCTGTTGCATAATTTTTCTATGCCTTTCTCTTTGCTTCCCTAGAAAGTCTGGTCCTTTGCACCCCTTGACAACACTTGATATAGTTATTTTTTCTTGCCTTCTAGGAGCATGATATTGAATCTGGCGTATCTATGTGATTTCAGATACCTAATATGCAATATTTTGTACTATCATAGCCCTTTAAGTCTTCTTTCGAATACCATAGGTCTGACCTGATTTGGATTCTTCAAGACAAAGTTATGCCTAATCTCACACAATGGCCAAATTATGGACAAGTTCAGTAGAGAAAATTTGTGCAGCATACTACATGTCACTATTTCCCCCTTTGACTCTAAAATTGATACACAGAATACTACAGTCTATGTACTATTCTACATGGTTTACAAAATTCCAATCCGCTTCTTAGAGAGAGAGTTATGATAATTCACCCTAGGTCACCACTTTGAGATGAAATTTGGGAGCCTGCAAAAAGCCTAACTTCCACAGATCATATCTCTAAACATATAGTGAACCAAGATATAAATTTTGGTCACGACATTCATCAGGATTTAGGCTCAAATGGGTTTTAATTTTTGCATCTAAGACTTCTTCAAGATAAATTTATAGTGAAAATTCCATGATCACTACTTTTGGAGGATATATGAGATTTCTTTTTATAGAGTTGAGAGGGGCTTCTATAGAGAATGTTGGACGGATTTTCGGAGCTTAAAAAATTATTAATTATTGACTATTCAATGACAAAAATCAATGATAAATGTCATGCCACAACCCCATGTGGTTTTAGCCCACTAATCGGGGTTACTAACTTCAATCTTCAATAATTTACAAACCGTGAGGAAACGAGGAGAGTTAGACACTGATAGAAAGATATTTTTGAGTAGAGTATTCCTATAATGGTTATGAGAAGAGAAACCATGAATGATGATGCCCAATGTTCCATGGAATTTTAGGTTCATCCTTGGTGCTGCTTTGGTTGACATCAATGACAACCTCAGATCATCTTTAAATCAACAATCTCCCCCTTTGGCATTGATGGAAACACAAGTACTCCTCCTGGTTTTCTTAGATGCAGAAAACACAGTTTCTAGATGTGAAGTACCCTCTTCTTCATCAAGTCTAATTTCATATGCTATGAGAACTCCATGTAATTCCTCTTTGTTGATTTTAGCCATATTTGTATTGTATTATAAGACTAATACCTTTGGGTTGAATCTTCCTGGTCACGTTCTAAGAATGTTTCATATAATAGTCTTCTCATCAACATGCTCTCCCAATCCTTCCAAATTATTGGTTATTTCATCAACGTGTTGGAAGTATGCAACAATGTTTTCATATTCTTTCATTTTGAGTTGCTCAAATTTTTCTTTTCAAATTTCAATCTTTGCTTCTTTGACATTTGAGTCACCTGCATATATATTCTCAAGCTTGTGCCTTACATTTTTGGTAGTTTTACAACCCAACACCTTATGATAAGTAGATTCAATAAGTCCACTGATAATAATATTCTTTGCTTTTGCATCATTTACTAAATTATTCTTACCTTGTTCATATGTAGTTGGTGTAAAGACATTTTGAACAGTGTCTCATACTTCGTAACCTTACGCCAAGAGATAGACCTCCATTCTTCCTTTCCATAGTGCATAATTATTTTTATTGAACAGAGGTACGCCATTCTTGGTATGCTCCATGATCTCCTTTGTGTTATTAAAATGTTATTGAAGGAACCAAGCTCTGATACCAATTGTTGGAAATACTAGGGGGAGGGGGTGAATCAATATTCCTTTCAATTAGTATTATTATTAATATTTCAGAGCATTAGTTAATCTTCAATTATTATTAGTGTTTGTACAATGATAGTAGTAAACAAAAGGAACACAAATGCACACATTGTTTAAGGTGGAAACCCCCTCTGGGACAAAAACCACCTGAACGCTTTTCTAATAATTCTTTAATCTTCAACTCCAATTGAAAAGAAAGCTCCAACTTTGTAGAATATAGAAAAGCATTCTTCTCCAGCTCCCACTAGATGGACACTCCAACACTCGATATTCTTCAGTAGTCAACTAAACGGATGCCCCAACACCCAATGAGCTGCAACTCACCCTAGCACCACCCTACCACCCTAAATTTTTCACAGGCTTGAACATGTTGGTGACTTCATGCACCAGACTAGCACCACCCTACCACCTTATAGAAGAATAAAAGGAGACTGGAGTCTCGTACGAGGGAAAATGGTCCACTTTACAATGATATAAAATGATGTAGAAGAAGAAGATGCACTAGACCATAACCCAACTATGACACAACCACCTAATGATGATCCTAGACCTCTCGACACCGCCTCTTCAAATCTTGGCAGATAGACACTTGTACAACTTTTACAATGATGCTTTCACAACGACTCTATACAATGATACTTTTACAATGACTGTATGCAGTGCTGCACACTTGAAGACTTCATGTGGTGAACTTCTTGTTGCTATTCTACAACTTGATTGTTGCTCTTGTCATGCTACCCTTTCCCACTCTTTAGAACATTAGATTATGCATTGAGTATTCTCTTGATGAATATATAATACTTGCAAAATGTCTTCAAGGAAATACCCATGACATGATAATAGCAAAACCTACCTCATCCTATAGAGCATATGTCAGTGCTAAAAAAAACAACAAATTAGAATACAAATAACCTAATGCAATTAAGAGATGAACATGCATATATAGAAGATACTTACTTGGATCTTACTTCAGCTACATCATTTTTCTGCACCTTGCTCTTTTCTGCCCTAGAAAGTCCGGTCCTTTGCACCCCTTAACAACACTTGATCTAATTTTTTTCCTTGCCTTCTAGGAGCATGATATTGAATCTGATGTATCTCTGTTATTTCAGATCTGAAATATGTTATCTTTAGTCTTGTAGTAGCCCTCTGAGTCTTCTTTCCAATGTCAGAGGTCTGACCTAATTTGTATTCTTCAAGGCAATGTTTTGCCCAATCTCTCACAATGACCTAATTATGGACTAGTTCAGTAGAGATAAATTGTACGAAGTGCCACGTGTCACAATTTCCTTCTTTGGCTCTAAAATTTATATAGAAAAAACTACATTCCATGCACTATCTACCACCTTTTACAGAATTCCAATCCTCTTCTTAGAGAGAGAGTTATGATGATTTTCCCAAGGTAACCTCTTTGAGATGAAATTCAGGAGCCTGCAAAACCCTAACTTCCACAGATCATATCTATGAAAATATAAATAAAATAGATCTGAAATTTAGTCATGTCGTTCATCAGGATTTCATCTCAAATGGTTTTTAATTTCAGCAACTAAGACTTCGTAGAAATAGAGTTATAGCAAAAATTTCATGATCGCTACTTTTGGAGGATATATGAGATTTCTTTTTATAGAGTTGAGAGGGCCTTCTATAGAGAATGTTGGAGGGATTTTAGGAGCTTAAAAAATTATTAATTATTGACTATTCAATGACCAAAATCAATGGTAAATGCCATGCCACAACCCCATGGGGTTTTAGCCCACTAATTGGGGTTACTAACTTCAACCTTAAATAACTTAGAAACCATGAGGAATTACGAGGAGAGATATATACCTATAGAAAGATATTTTCTATGTGAAGTATTCCTATAATGGTTATGAGACAAGAAACCATGAATGATGAAGCCCAATTTTCCATGTAAGTTCAGGGTCATCCTTGGTGTTGCTTGTGCTGACATCAATGACAACCTCAGATCATCTTTAGATCAACACAAGACAAATTATTTTTGTTTTGTATTCCATTCTTGGTTACTATTCAAATGAGTGGGTAGATGAGCCTATTATAGGCTTTCTATCCACCCTTTCTTCAAAAGAAGGACCATCAATCATATTTGACTATGGTCACTTCTTATTAAATGTAATTCGTGAACAATTCCTTCAGTCTTTAACTGAAGGAATGTTCAAATATTCATCCATTCTTATGTATATGTTTATATTTTTCCAAACGAAGAAGTTTCCATTCTCAATGTTGAATATGGATCAGCAAGGAGAGCCACAATTAGTTGTTTTCTAGACTTCCCTAGTCAAAAAACAATCACAAAAATACATATTTTCAAAGTTGATAGACCAACTTGTATATCCATCCACTTGTGTGTTAAGTGACCAGCAGATACCAAGGATCAGTGAAGAAATTCAAAATTGCAACTCAGGGAACAAGTTAAAATATGGGATTGGTACCTTTACCAATCATTGACAAAGATTAGAGTGTCTGATTCAGAGCTGCCACCATACAAACTACCCAAATATTTTCCAATGAGGATATTTTCCTTGGAATAAATCAAATAGATAATTCATTTTGACAATATTCATTTTGTGGCAACCAAGAAGAAATCCTAGTTTAGGATCAAGACACAAGTCGTTCCCTTCATTTGCAACAATAGAGCAGCAGGAGAGGAAGAAGACATCCTGCTAAAAAAAAATGATCTTTCCTCTCAGTTTCACTTGGTCTTATGACATCTTTGGGGTAATTTCCAAGTTGAAAGTAGAACAAAAAGCTACACCATATGTGCACACTCAAAGGCCTGAAATAGAAAAGTATATGAACCAACACACTTGGGTAGAAAATATGTTGTAGGAGGCCAAGGAGCAGGTACTTTCAAGAACATCTTCAGAGACTCCAATACCCAAAGAGAAAATAGATAAGAGAGCAAGACAAGATGATTCTTCAGTCACCGAAGTCTCCACTAAGCAATTTAAAATATATACTAAGAATTTTAAATTAGGCTCTGGTTCTAAAATAGAATTTCCATCATTGAAGGAGACACAAGGCACTATTGTTCTCTCAGGTTTGAATACTTTCAAGCTAGGAAGTCGTACTACAAAATCTCCATCATCTTCCTCAGTTACAAAAGATATTCCAGCTACTATCCCTTAGACACCTGAAACATCTAGAGAGAAGAAACATTTAGACAATTCTCAAAGATATAAGGAAATCAAGTAGAGGAATGAGGCCATTCATGATAAAATATCAACTCAGTTCAAAAATAAATCCTCCTCCATTCAACACAAACTCATCTCATCATATGATACAAAAAATGAAGAATGCATATGGAATTCTTGCAAACCGAGGTCTCTCAACCAAAGTCAACAACGGATTTCAAACAGACCACCTTTGAATTTGAGTTAAAGGGTGTCCATCATTTGGATCAAATAGATATGCACAAACATGCAGGAGAGATGGTAAATTCGACTTTCACTAAGACTGCCATCACTGCCTCAAAACTACAACTTACTCTAAATAATGTGAAGTCTCAACTCAAATTGGATAAATTCTCCTCACTTTCCAAAGATACTAGAATCAAATACTTGGAGGAAATGGTGGTCAAAGTAGGCCTTGATCAAGAAAATTCAAAATATACAGAAGAAATAATCAGAAAGAAGAATGTTGATATTGTAGCATTAAAGCCCTAGATGCGGGTGCTTAAGATGGTATTCGAGGCGATGGGATGGGCGATTAGTGAAGGCCACCTGCCCGCCATGCGCAGAAGCGTTGTGTCCACATGGGGGAGGGACATTCTCAGCGGCGCGGGTTATGGAATAAAGGAACGCAGCATAGGAGCATTAATGCTCCGTTCACCTCCACATGTGTAACTAGTCTCGGCTCCTTGGCTCCCATGAATGCCACAGTAATAGAGGGAGCGTCTTGAGGCAAATGTGGGTGCATTATTAACAGTTGCAGCATTGGATTCGCAATGCCAATTCAGGCTTTGTTCAGGTTTCTTCTGCTGCCTCTGGCGCTGCTGGGGATGAGCTCTGGCTCGTAACCTCTGGTCATTCCCCCAATTGTGGTCGCTCCTAGCATTTGTCCATCTTTTTGGTATATGACCTTCATGCAGGATCCTCGCCCATCTGGTTGGTCTATTCCCGCACCTGTGTTTGGTTTATTCTGTGTTTTGAGCTCCAATTTGGCTTTGGGAAAAGAGGCTCTGTTCGGCCTGCAGTCATGCCCCGGCCTTGACAACGAATGCTCAGCCGTCGAGGCACCTCCCGAAGTGGGTCCTCGTGCCCTCCAGTTGACGATGAGGCTTCCCATCATTGCCATTACCATTGCCCTCATGCTGAAGGTGCAAGCTTGCTTCGGCCCAGCCAATTTCTGGATGCCAGCTCTCTTGGGACCTCTTCCTTGCCCTCCTTTGGCTCAACAATATTCACTTTTAACAGCTCTCTGAACTGTCCCCAGATCAGCACCCATGTTTCGATGATTTTCATTGAGGAGGCCCAAGAAGAGGGTGAATCCAGCGCCCAACGGGAGATGATGAAAATTGTTGATTCCACGAGAGCCATGGAGACGCCCTCTACATATCCTGCGAAGGTAACAGAAAGGCCAACTGCAGGTTTTACGAGTGCTAGGGAGACACTGATCAGCCAAGATGAGGACGTCAAGATGGAGCCTGTCCCGACTGCCAAGGAAGAGGTCCAAGCTCAGGACTTGGAGGAATTCAAGTGGTGCAGGATAGTGGAGGAGGCTCCTGAAGAATAAACGGCGGCTTCTTCTTAGGTTATGCGGCCCGATAGTGAGGGATTTTGTCAATTCTGATGTTTTTGGCTATGTAATTGTGTCAAAGTTGTTGAGTAACTATGTCAATGTTGTAGAGCATTTGTCTGTGTTCAGGTTCTGGGACTTTTTTTATGTGGTTGGGTATTGGTCTGTGCTAAAATGTTTTTGGGCTCCCCTGCGTGGGAATGGTTTTTTTTTACTCCTCTAGCCCCCCTGCGTGGGGAAGTCTAAAGGTTTGGTTCGTCCTCAATGACTGCGAACTCTGTTGTTCCTCGTTGGCATTACCTCCAGGCAGCTAGTTCTTTTTGTCAGTAATGTTGTAATTGTTCTCTGTTAATGTAACTAATAGAATAGTTTTACTGAGAATAAAAAAGATATTGCAGCATTAAAGAAGCAATTGAAGCTTCCAACAACAGAAGACCCCTTGGATAAAGAAATTGGAGAGACTGAGCTACAAAAGGAAGAGATGTTAAAGCTTCTAGTGGAGCAAGGTGCCCAGACTAAAGAAATGGAAGCAGAATGGAGATCCTAATGAACGAAAAGGAACATAATTCACATCTTGCAATTGTTCCACTTGATGCAGTTCCTACTGCATCTCTAATATAGACAGGTGTCCCTATAACAACTACTACAACAGGAACATCATCCTCAACAATGCTTCCCACATCAGTTGTGGATGACTATGTGAAATTAGCTCAGTCTATGAAAAATATGTCAATACAGGAAGAAGAGCTAAAGAAACTGAAACTAGAGATAAAGATGTTATAGGAGCAAAATCTAAGGTTTGAACATTCTTATTTAACATAAACACAGAAGACCCAGACATTGTCCCAAAGAGTGCAGAAAATGGAAGAAGATTGTGCTATGGGAAAAACATTGGCACAAGTGAAGGAAAATGTTTGGAAAACGATTAATGCAGACATGGGAGAAATTTGGTGTTCAATACAAATCATTTTTTAATAGAAGGAACTTTTTGAATGGTTGACTGAAGCCATTGAGAAGATTAGAAAGAAGCTAGGAGATAAACCAAATGAAGACACTGATCTTATTAAATTTCTAAATTCCAGGAACAAACAAGAACTGGAAGAATTAGAAATTCAAGACAAGACTGAAACAATTTTGGAAGTCAGGAAAGTGCTGACTAAAAGGAACCAGACAAGACAACTTGAAGAGAAGGGTCAAAACATGAACACAGGTATACATAGATTCTTTTCCAAGTTGGAGCCTCTCTATAATAAAGGACTTCCAAACCTGATAGTGATTAATGACAAGCTCAGTATGTGGTTATATTACAATGCATAGATTATGAACAAGGCGAGAGATAGCTCAAAAGTTACAGCTATAAGACTCAACATGACAGGAATGGTATTCCTAGAAGCACTATCATTTGATCTTGACATCCAATATGCAATTACAAACTTGTTCATCACCCTACCAACTTTGCCAGGTACACTGAAGTTGATGTAGTATATAGGAAATTAATGAAGATGAATATCCCAAGAGAACAATGTTGGGATAAACTCTATGAATTACTAGAGTAAAAGGTAATTAAGAGGCACAACTCAGCGTTACATAAAATCCAATTTTCTAGTGTCAGATAACCAGTTGTTTCTTCATTGCGGTGCCACCACTTCAGACAGTTTTATTTTCATCATTTCATTATAATAAGTTAACTTAATTCATTCATGTTATTTTGTAGATACATCCTCGTCATCTTGATAGGATATTTTTATGTAAATTAGTTAGAAAGACTTCAATCATTGAAGTAGTAGATATTGGTTTTTGTATGAAGAAACACTATTATATATATTTTTTTTTGAAGCATCAGTAGATTTTCCAAAGTAATACAGAAGCTCTTTCATAGGATTCATGTGTCAAGTTGTTGGTGAAGTACATCTATCTGTTTTATATGGTTATAACTTTTTGTTTATAGTGCATGATTGTTTTCTAAATTTGAATTATTAAATAGATAAATAAAGGGAAGAATTTGTTTAAATCTACACTCTGCACCTGGCTACAAATAATTTCTATGTTTTCATATGATCTTTGAATATAGAATTGAGGTAAAAATGCTCTATATTTGAATGTGAACCTTATTCTGTTCTTCTTCTCCATTTCACAGACTTTAAAGAATCCAATTGTTTTGGCTACCTTGCCTTGTGAGATCTATTTGTAGATACTCTAGTTAATCTATATTTGATATAACAGACTCCATATCCCAATGGAAATCTAAGTTATCAACCAACCACCCAAATACAAATCAAACCCCCAAACTTAATAACTACCCTAATATTCAATCAGACAAAGTTAAATATTATAGAGAGAGCCCTCTCTGAAGCTGACAGGGTCATATCCCAGCTTCCAAAGTTGTTTTGTGGTTAACTTGGTGATTTTGTTCTACAACCTCAGAAAATTACTAAGTGCTAATAGCTATCACAACTCCAATAATCCCTTTTGCTCTTTTTCTTCCAATTGTTGTGGTGTCAACCTTGTAGGTTGTGGAAGGCTAGGAGAAAAAGCACTTCCATCTTTATAGTTGTGAGTGGTAGGCTTCTTTGTTGCCATAACAATTTTTCTTGCCAACCTAAATGGCTCCTCCAATGAATTAGGTTCCCAAAGACGAACCTCATGTTGGATGTTATCTTTTAAAGTCCCTATGAAGTCATCAACCATATGCTCCTCTAGAATATTGTTTACCCTTATATTCAATTTTTGGGATTCCTAAATGTGCCTCCACATTGAACCCTTTTGTTTGAGATTTATCAATTGGATAAAGAAGGTGTTGCTCTTTGTATCCTCATAATGTGTTATCATTTCCTCAGTCAAAATTGACCAAGTTGTTGTAACTTACCCTGTATTTTAAATTTATTTGCTGAAAAAATGAAAGAATATATATATATATATATAGAGAGAGAAGAGAGGAGAGAGAGAGGAGAGAACAAGAGAGAGAAGAAAAAAGTTACAAAAAAGAAATGGATAAATAAAAAAGAGAAAATATAGCAAATTACAAAAAAAGAAAATATTGGAAAAAAAATGAATAATCCCAAAGAAAATTTGTGCGCTAGTTTAATTGCCACACATTATGGTTAATTAATTGTTTAATTATTTTAACCTTAGAAAAGAAATTAATCAAACTTTGTAATAAAGTAGTTTGATTTGATATTTTTGTCGTCTACGGAAACGTGGGTGCATCAATCAACTGTTGCGATCCCTCTCCCGCCTAGATCAACAATGAAGATCTACGTCGGAGCCCCCCATCCCCTCTGCCATTTAACCAATGGGGGGGGCGGGGGAAGGGTCCAAAAATCCGTTTCTAAAAATCCTGTCTATGTTAGTGTCCGCATCAAAATTATTTTTCACCCCCCCGTTTACCACTTACCATTCGTTTCCCCCCCCCCACAAAGAAAACTACCCCATCTCTCTCCCACCAAAAGCTAACGACCATCCCACCTCCACCAACTATCCTCCATTCATTTGTCAACTCATTTATCATTACCCACCCATTCAATCCCTCTATCGTTGCCATAATAAATGACCCACTCCCATAACGGGTATTTTGAAATGGTAATTCCTCCCGCTTTATAAATAATGACATTTATCGCCATTGTATCCTTTTATCCATTATGTTTTGCAAAATTGTGCATCCATGCTCAATGCAACCAAACAACCCAACCAAAATCAGACCACTTCTTCAACACACAACAATTTGCTAATTTCCTAGTAATCATCACCCTTTCCTAGTATACCTTCAATATATCTTCAAAGGGAAAATCCAAAATGATAGAGGAAAGCCCAATGATTCCCCCTGTCATAGATTTGGATAGACTAGCTCTTATTGACCATGAATACAAAATTGTTGAGGCCCAATGTGAGTTCAGCTTGTATGAACTCCAAACTTGGGATGAACAAAAATTCCTTGATGAAAACAATGAATTGAACATGTGGGACTCCTTCCTGCGTCAATTTATCTTTCCTCAGACCCATTTCTTTCCTGAATTTGTGACGTGGTCTCATTTTAGATACATCCCAATCCAGAGAGCCATTATCGCTCAAAATAATGATGTTTTATTTACCATATACCCAAAATCAATATGTCAAATGCTTCAAGTAAAACCTTTGGCCCCTCTACACCCTTTCTCTATGGATTCCTTCATGGAAATATATAAGAATCTCACCTTTCCTCAAAGAGCTATTTTTTTTGGGATATTCCTACCTGAAAATACAGAATTTCCTAGGAAAAATCCTCCATACCCCTCTTCTATGTTCCCAGAAATGACCAAACAAGTTATTTCAATAGTTTCCTGTTTGTTAGGTTATCCAACTGATCAATGGGTAGATGAGATTATTTTAGGATTTCTAACAGTATTTTCAGCAGGTGAAAAAACCGCCATGATATTCAATTACAATGATCTCTTGTCTAAAGCAATACATGACGAGTTCTTAAAGTTTTCAATAGAAGGATCTTTCAAATGTCACTCAGTTCTTATATACCTATTTTAATTCCATCAAGCAGATAAATTATAGTATCAGTTGCAGAAATTAGATGAGCAGGGTAATCCTCAATCTGTGATTCATTGGACTTCCTTAGTAAGGAAGAATACCAATGAATTTTCCTTCAGTGATTACACCAATTAGTTTCTATACATAGTTTCATGTTTTCTTAACAGTGATGTTCCTAGGATTTCCCTTGAAATCAAGAGAATTCTCCATCTCGGTGAGAAAACAAAGTCTAGAGATTGGTACTGATACCAAAATTATATAGAGATCATAGTATATGGATGTGAGTTGCCTCCATATAAATTGTGTTTGTACCAATTAGAAAATTTTCACTTGAATATATTATGCAGATGATGAACATGGATGATCTGCACTTTATGTCAGCTAAGAAAAAATCTCAGTTTAAATTAAAGGCTTAGACTAGACCTTTTACTTGTAATAGTAGTGTAGCAACAAAAGAAGAAAACATTTTGTTGAAGAAAATGAAATTTAAATTGAGTTTTACCTGGTCTTATGATCCCTTGGGGATTATTTCTAAGCTAAGGGTAGAACAAAAAACTATTCCTTATGCACACACTCCTAGACCAGAGATAGAAAAATACATGAACCAAGAGAAGTGGCAACATAACACATTGCAGGACGAAGAGGAGCAGGTTTTCATTTCTACAGCATCATAGAATCCAACACCACAGGAAAACATGTAAAAAGGGTAAGGGAAAGTATTTCCCCTCTTGTTTTAGAAATTCAGCAGTCTGAATTCATTATGTAAAAAAAGAAGAAAAATAACCCTCTTGAAGATCCATCTCAAGAAGAGACTACAATAGTTTTATCAGGCCCTTATGTTGCAACATTCCCAAAGTTGAAGAAATTTTCTTAAGCTCTCTTGTATCTTCAGTCACTTAGGATCCATTAGAATCAGTTCAGACAAGAGAGCTAGCTCACATTACTACAGAACATAGTATATTTTCTAGGTACATGGAAATTAAGAAGAAGAATGATGCACTCAAGGCCACTACTTATTCAAAGTTTTGGAAGCAAACTACAACTTCCCAACATAGGCTTCTCTTAACATTAGATACTTAGAAGGCACAATTTTAGATGGCACTCTTAGAGCCTAAGGTTCCTTTTCCAAAAACTACAGCATATTACAAAGAATCTGTTTTTTACTTTGACACTAAAAAAATCCATCCTATTGACCAAATTTATCTACACAAACAAGCCGGATAAATGATTTAATCCACCTTGACTAGTTCAGCCATGGCAACGTCCAAGTTGCAAGTTTCAGTGAATAACATTCAATCCCATTTAAACCTTGAAAAGCTCTCATCACTTGCCAAAGATACTAAAATAAAATCTTTATAAGATCTAGTGATTAAAATTGGATATGATCCCAATAATGTTAAAGCTCCCAAGGAGATGATTAAGAGGGAAATTGTTGATATACAAGCATTAAGAAAATAGTTGAAACTCCTTACTACTAAAGAGCCTCAGACCAAAGAAGTAGGCGAATTATAAAAGGAAAAGGAGAACATCTTCAAAATCATTTTTGAATAGAACTTACAAATTCAAAGGATGGAGACTGAACTAGAAGGTTTATTGAAAGAAAATAGAAATGGACAGATGTGGTAGCAACTATTCCTATAGCAACAACTTCTCTTGTAGGTACTTCAACAACTCCTATTGTGGGGACTTCTATTTCAGTAGCTACAGTAGTGGAAACATAATCCATAGACTTAGCAACTGACTTAACCAAAGAAAAGGATATTTTTCCATCAAAGATGAAGAGATTGAGAAGTTGAAAGCTCAACTCAACAATCTCCAAGAGAAGAAGTTAAAGATTGATAATGTTTACTTAGCAGAGCTTCAGAAAACTCATAGGCTAACTCAAAGAATAGATTCTCTAGAAAATGAGACTGCTATTTCTCAGACCATTGCACAGTTCAAGGAAAACATATGGGTAGATATTAATGAGTCTATGATTGAATTGTGGCCTTGTATTGAAACTATTTTTGAACAAGAGGAGCTATTGGAAATATTGAAGGAAGTGATTGCAAAAGTAAAGAAAGACCTGGTTCAAAAACTAGGAGAGACTACAACATTAATTACAATTCTAAATTCAAAGACAAGGGAAGAACCATAAGAATTTGAAATAGAGGACAGAACTGAAACAATCTTGGAAGTGAGAAGGGTTCTCAATAAAAGAAATCTTATTCTACATCTGGACAACAAATGTCATAATATAGAACCCAACATTCAAAATTTTTGCAATAAGTTCAATATTCTACATCAAAAAGGACTTCCAAGCTTAAGAGGGATTGTAGACAAACTCATTTCTCTTTAATAACACCAATGCAGGTTTCATGTTATAGCTACAGACAAATCCAAATTTGCCAAGATCAGGGGAATTATTACAGGAAAAGCCTTCATTGAAGGTTTAAGTTTTGATTTATTGATTAAGCATGAGATCAATCATCTGTTTTTAATTAAGCGCACTTTTCAGAAATACACTGAAGTGCATGAAACATCAAAAATTTAGTTAAATTTTCCACTCTCTATGAAGAAATATGTGAAAAGATATGTCATCTTATCGAATAAATAGACATAAATTTCTAGTAGTAGACAACAGGTTTTTAGCAAGAGGATGCAAATTTTTAGGAGCAACAAAACAACAACCTTTTCCACTCATTCATCACTAGAAACCTTGAATTCAGTGCCAAGCAACCTAAGCTGTTTTGGTTTCCTATATTATAGATCTCTTTTTGTAAACAGTTTTAAAAATATTTTGTAAATAAATCTTGATATTTAAAATCAAGATATTTTAAGGAAAGTTGTATAAATACTTTGTATATAAAAGTATAAAGGGTTTAACCATTGTGATATACTCTTGAGAAGGCTTGTAATCATTTGAAATTATTTTCTTAAACTAATAGAAGGATTTTGGATTCATATTGAAACAACTTGTGTCCCTGTGATTACCCTTATGTTATTATATTTTCACTTTCTTTAAATCTGCATATATTTTAAATTAATGGGAATTTTGGGTATGATAATATAAAATTTCACTTTATCTTAAAGCCCCTATGAAATTATTATCAATTACAGAGATTAGTCAATTAGACCATATGTTTTAATTAACTCCTCTACATATTTAAATTGTCACTTACCCTTAAGTTTTAAATATATTTTGTTGGTTGTAAAAGCATTTTACACACTTCATCTGTATATGACTAATTTAAATAGTATATTTGAAGACTTAATCAATCATATATTTCCTTAAAGTTCAACCTTATATATCTCTTCAAAAGCTAAATTCTACTAGAGGTGAAGAATCAGCCCCTCTAACACATCATAAGTAATTAAGAGACTACACCTGTTTAAACAATTTAGAGCATTGGTTATCCAAAAAATCAAAACCAACAAAACATTTTAGATGCTTTGGCATAATTCCTTAACCTATAATTATCCATGGAGGTACATCAAAAATGACAAGTGGTTTAAGAGAATAAATCCATGGATACCATACAAAATAATTGGGTTTTAAATATAAAGTTGCAATGTGTACCTTTTGTGTGTATTGCATATTATGGAGATAAAAATATTGCTCCATACGGTAGTATCCATGTTACCGAATCCTCACCATCAAACTTCCTCATATTGATATTTGGAATATGGTGGTTCTTCAATATAACATTGGATTCTATGAAATCATGATCAACATTTGTTTTGTTCTCATCATGAGTTTCATCTAATACCTTTTCACCATTAGGAAGCATTTCTTGTAGCAACTTTGTCAAATATTCCTTCAAACCTTCCATGTCTGATTTTAAACCATTCTTCAAATATTCCATGTTGCCTTTCATTTTTGCTTCTATACAGTCCATATTAAGTTTCATGCCATCCTTCAAACCTTCCATGTTTAATTTTAAAATATTCTTCAAACCATCCATCTTAGCTTCCATTTCATTTTTGGTTACTCTTTGTGAGAGAGAAATATGTTGCACTTGTTCTCGCGATTTTGATATATCATGCTACATTTTTTCCTCTTCTTCATGTGCTATAGAAGAGTTTTTTGGTTTCTTACTAGGTGTGTCCATTTATTTGTTTCAAGGCATTTTGAAATCAAACAATGATATCTATGATTTTCTATGCCCTTTGAATCACTTCAAACTAATTTTTCAAAAGTTATGCAAAATTTAAAAAATACACACATTTTTCTTGCTTTTTAGGAGCTCGATCTTGAAATCATTGTAACTATGTAATTTCGGATCTCCAAGTTCTAAAATTTCTTCTTGTGGTAGCTATCTAAGTCATATTTCCAACCCCACAAGTTTGATCAAGATTAGATTCTTCAAGAAAGAGTTATTCCAAATCTTCCACGATGACCTGATTATGGACTGGTTCTATAGAGCGAAGTTGTATAGGATGTCGTGTGTCACTGTTTCAACTGTCATATTTGAGATTGCTATATGAAATCCTATAGTCCATTTAATTTCAACCACTTTTTAGATAATTCAAATCTGATGCCTGAAACAAAATTTATGACAATTTTCCCTAGGTCACCTATTTGAGACAGAATTTTGGATACCATGAAAACCCTTACTTCCTCATAACATACCTCCGAAAATATAGAAAATCAAGATCTCAAATTCTTACACGAGCTTCTATGCAATTTTGGATCCACGTGGTAAACATTTTAGCTTCTAAAGCCTCGTAGAAAAAAATGATAGTGAAAATACCAAAATGGCCTGTTTGAAGAAGTGAAACCCTAGAATCCAAAGCTCTAATTCCAAATGTTATGCAACTAGTTCACAAAATAGAAGAAGAGTTAGATAAACGACTTCAAAATTAGCCTCTTCGAGGGGAAAAACTGCTTTAAATTACACAAATGAACCATTATTGGATGATTCAAATGACAAAACCTCCTTTCTATATATAGGAGTCTAAGGGATCACAATATAATCAGAGTTGTTATAACAATAATAATGTAAGGGCACACAAATAACAATAGTGGGCTTCTATGGGGCACAATAATAAAAACATGGTGATGACATGGGCACAAAAATAACAATAAGGGGAGTACACTGACAATAACAATGAGGGAATACACTAGTATTATAGGGACCAACAATGAGTTTGCTAAAGGAATTAAATGTTTGGGATTTCATGTGAAATAAAATTGTTATAAGAAGGTGGATTGGTCATGGCTTATTTCCAATATTGAGAAAAAACATAAAAATTGGAATCTTAGGTGGTTTTCTAGATATTGGAGACTTGTGCTGGTTAAAATAGTTTTGGAGTCTATTATGATCTTTTGGATGTTGACTACTTAGATTCCCTATGGTACCCTAAAAACAATTCCAAGGATATGTTTCAAGTTCTTATGGGTTAGTACCTAGGATTAATTTGTGCTCCCTTGGGTTCGTTGGGATAGGATTCTCATGCCCAAAGAGATGGGTGGTTGGTGCCTAAATAGTATTTTTCTATTTTTACATGCTCTAGCTACTATGTGTGGGTGGAGGCTTTTATATACACATAATTTATGGATTTAGGTGGTATATCATAAGTACATCCATACGTTTTCCCTGGAATGATTGGATTAAGCTTAGGGATAAAAGCATAGGGATTATATATCTATTATTTGGTCCCTTATTCTCAACTCCTTTTATATTATTTCTTTTGGTCTTACTTGGAAGATTGGTAATGGACATAAGGTTCATTTGGGTCAATATCCCTAGTCAATTTTCAAGCTCTCCCATATTCTATCTCATCCATTGATTGATTCTCTTAGAGATAAAGGGCCCTCTCACCTTATGTATGTCAATAATATTTTGAGGAATACAATATAACATTAAGGGTTGTTATCAACATGGGCTCTACAGGTTGGGATGGAATTTTTTAATGTATGGAATCATTATTTGGAGGCTTTGCATGCAACCTACATCAAGCTAACTCTTTCTAATGATACGCTGGTTTGGATCGGCTGTCTGATAGGAATTATACACTAAAAGGGGATTACATTCATTTGAATTTGTTTTCTCGTCAAGTAGAGGAGGTTTGGTGGTCAAAGGGTGTTTGAAAAGTAAATTGTATGGAAAAATCATCCCTTTTTATGTGTTGCATTCTTGCTAAACTTTTTCCCACTTAGGATTGTATGTAGCAACGCTATAAGATTGGTATGCATTGGTGAATTCTTTATAGGTGTTGGAAATGTAACTAGTGTCAATCTTCATAATGTAATTCAAATTTCCTATTGATATATTTATTATCCTTATTTATTCATCATTATTTTATTTTAGTCAAAGCATGTTCTTTACGCTTATAGGGTCAATCAAGTCAAAAGAGAATTTACAATGAGTCAGAAGAAATCTAATTAAGTCCCATTTGGACTTCTTGTAAGAAAAGGAAATTTATTATCTCCATGAGTAAAAGAATAAAAAATGTCACCAGAATACCAATCCATCCCTCCTTTGGCAATTCAGCCTAAAAGGAATATATTTGACCCTCCTAGACATGTATATATAGTAGTCAACTTGACCACTTGAGAAGCTATTCATCCATTAATAACATCACATCGATTTATGTGAAAGAATAAGAAGAAAATCAATGAATGTCAAATGAGAGAGAGAGGATTCAAAGGAGAGAGAAGATGAATGGTTTATGCCCTAATGTTTTCAACACATGTGAAGTTCATACGGTTTTTCAAAGGCTATTACAAGACTAAATTTTTTTCCTTCATTAGAGGACTAAGATTCTCTGTAGTTTGACTATCATTTGAAATATTTGACCAACATTGATTTTGTTTACTTTCAATTTGTTGGAGGATAATTGGAAGAGGGATTACATTGTTCATTATGGCAACATTGGTCTTGGCCTTGGGTCTTGAATATCTCATTTTGATCTCATTCCATAAGAGACTTATTTTTTATTTTCCTCCTTGTGGGGTTTTCCCCTAGCTTGGATCCTAATTTCTTGTGTTATTTGTATCTTTGTGATCTTCATGTTTTAATATTTTCTTGATGAAGATAATATAAATTTAATAAGAAGACAACAAACATTCACAAGTAATTATCATGTAATAGAAAGCAATCATTATCTACTATCCTCTTAGTTTCTTAAATAGTAAGACATATGGGGAATCAATTGAACATATTTTTGGGGATTTTCTATTCATGTATTATATATATGGGTTATTTGTTCTTCTTTTTATGTCATGACTACTCGTGGATGGGACAGTGTTTCGAGGAGAGGTGTAGGGGTTGGGTTCTGAATAAGAACACCAAATCCTCTAGGGCTTTTCCTCTCCTCATCTATCGAGGTACTTAACTAGAAAGAAACAAATTTATCTTGTTGGATGTGGTTTTGTCTCTAGTTTGAGTGGTAGCTGATTGTTTGGCCATATTCTGTCAGTTTTCATAGTCTACCTCTCTCCCTAGAAATTAATTTGTTATCTTGAAGAAGCCTAATAAATCGCAACATTAGAGCTATTTCAATGGCCCGGTTGTGTAGGGAATAATTATAAGTGTGTTGGTGATTTTGTATTATTTTTTATATGATCAACATTATTTCAAAGTTTCTATGTGGATTGTGTGGGGCACAAACAATCTGATTAAGTTGTTAGCTTATTGCTCTCTTCTAGGTTTTGCAAGGGAAAAGGATATGGCAGTTTTGAGGTTTTTGAAGACTCTATTGATTATCAATTGGGTCAATGAGATCTAACAGTGTCAATGTTTGAACCTTGTTCACATTCTGGAGGATTTATTGAAATTAAGAATCTTATGTGATGTTTTCTCTTTCTTTCATATATATAGGGAATGAAACCAAGAGGGATATTGACTTTCTAATGAAGGCCTTCAGTTAGTTGTAGCAATGTGGTTAATTACAAAAATATTAAAAGATACCATTTATTAGTTTTATCATCTCCCTTCTATGGATCTGCACGAGGCTCATATTTATCTTATTTTCTCTTTCAACCCTTTATACCACATCTCGGATACTCATATTCTATGGATTTGGATATATGGTCTTGTCTTTTTTGTTTTGAATTTTTGGTTGTCTTTACAAGTTCTTTCAATGGTTATTTTGTATGGAAATGGTCTACTATAGATGGTCTTATCTAGCACCCTATATGGGTTAATTTGTTATGGATGAACATTATTTGTTGAGATTTTTTGCATATTGTTTTCCATAGTATGGATCTGGATATATCCTTCTTAAGTGCTCCTGAAGTACTTACACAAAACGTAAATTTGTTTATCTTGATAAATAAAGTTGCAAATTTTTTCTCTGCAAAATAAATAAATAAATAAATAAATTATATATATATATATATATATATATATAAGATATATCATTTTCCTTCCATAATTATGGTTTAATAAATAATGGCCAACATTAAAAATTATAATTTTTAATAATTGAAGGCATTATGCAAGGTCTATTGATCCTAGAAGTAATGATTTGTGGACTACGCCATTTCTTTTTAGTCTTGACTATGGCATTTACCATTATTCTTATCAATGTTGTGCTAAACAATGAAATCATATACAGATTTATTTCTAATTTAAAAATTTTATATGTAGGGGCTCCATGGTGGTATGATGTCCCATGTACAGATCATGGTTCTTAAAATTAATTGTTAGGGTGTGAATATTTAGTAGATCATCAAGCCTATATTTCACTTGTGATTAAATTGATTCTATTTGTATGAATTCTATGATGGTATAAGCTCTTAGGGATGGTTTACTATCCCTATAAGTAATAACCATGTCATTGAAATGCGAGTATTAAGGTGAAAATCAAATTGAGAGAGAAATCACAAAATGCATAATAACACAAAGTTTATAGAATGGTGGTATGGTGTCTCAGAGAATATTTATGACAAGTATTCTCATTCCCAAATGTCCTGTAAGATGAGGCCAAAAACAACCTTATAAACATAATTCCTAGATCCCTTTGAGATAAAAATCCTATGATAAAATATTGGTAACAATAATGGTTGAGATGGAAAATTGAATATGGCTCATGAGGAACCTACTTCATATGCCGAATTCTTGGGGCCATAACATTCGCATAAAAAATATTTGGGAATTCTCTATAACATTACAAGTATTATTCTCACCTTTAAATTTTTTGTAAGATTAGTTTTCATCTTTATATATATATATAATCACCAAAAATGTTGTAAATAATGACACCTAGATTATACATTGTCTTTGGGAAGAAATGGCCCAAATTGTGTCAAACTTGTGCACCATATGGGGAGTATTTTGGATAACCACAATCCTAGTAAACTAATTGTGTTAGTGATGGAGTTACCCCACTTTAATAACATGAAACATGATATAATTTTGTGTTCTAATTATCAATTTTATTCATTTTAATATATTTGATCTAGTCTAATGTATCCTATGTATCCTACTAAATGCAATCAGGGTTAGTCTCTATAAGAGGCCAATTGTTCTAACCTTTTCTATATTTGAGGTGATTAAAAGAATGGTTAAAGGAGATCTAATTTTTGTAAGTTAGGGAGGAATGGAAAAATTAATTCAAAAGTAATCTCGCTCAAAACCTTAGTGATAAGGCACATATTTGACAACTCTAAACTTCCTATGGTGGCCCATGAGTCACACCTTCTAAAAATGAAACAATTTCTATGAACTTGAAACTTATGTGAAACATGATGTTGATTATTACATTTCGTTTTACAAAATACAATGATCATATTGGGTTTTTTAGATGCATCTAATTTCTTTATTTACTTCATATTAAGAATGTTATGAATTTTCCTATGTTAAGGAAATGGGAAAATGTTCATCAATTGTGGCTAATGGTTAAAAACCTACACAATCCATAAAAGAATTGTGGATATTATGAAGAGTTATAATGTATATATGTTTAAGATAGGAAAAATTTATTATATTATGTAGATAGACTCTTCAAGTTGTGAATTTTAAGCATATGCATGTTAACATCTTCAACCTTGACTACATATCTCTCTGTTGATCTAGGGTTGGAAAAGTAATTGACTTGATTAGTTTGGTATCAATCATGCACTAGATTATAACTAGGAAAGTACTCTACTTTTAAACAACAATTTTCTCTCATAGCTTGAAATGAACACAAGAATCCTTAAAGAAGTGGTTAGAAATGGCACATTTTGTGACACTCCTATTTTAATCTACAAAGATTGTCATCATATAGACTCGCTAACAACAATAAAAAAATAAGTGTAGCAATTCTTGGTAAAGGGAATACATCACATAAAGTCCATGGAAAACAAGTCCGATTGAAAGAGGATGTTCAATACCTACTTATTCCTTTTACATTTAGAGGTAGATTTAAATAGCAGAGAAGTTGTAGTTGTACATGTCCTAATAGAACTTTATTCATTAGAAGTATTTTTTGAAACATTTACAATACATTTTCTTCATTTAAATTATCATTGAAATTACCTTTATAAATTAATTTCTTCATGATTTTTGTAAGTAATTTTGAAGTTTCTTATGTGCCACATAATTCCATCCTAGAGGTAAGGGTCCAAAACATGTTAATATTTCACTAATTTTTGGTATATAATGCCAAACTCAATATTATTTTTGTATATTTGGGGCCACTCTATTTTCATGTGCCCACAAGAATTATTAAGGTGGTTAGATCCATATCCATAGGTTTTCAAAGATAGTATGCAACACAATTGGTGCTTCCGTCCTTGTACTCATGTGTAATTGTTGAATATATATGCAACACATTTGATCGTAGTCATTCATTAACTTGAATCTCTACATCTATATAATTTTCATAGGTATTGATTGGCATATATTATTTTTTACTTTCACGTGGTTGAGTTTTTCCACTATTAACATTTCTAGAAGATGGAGTAAATATCCTCCTTATAGATAAGGCATCTATGAACCATCACACAATATCTCAATGACCTAATCTAAGGATTTATCTCAATTTCAGATGATTTTTATAGATATGTTAGAAAATGGATTATAATTAGATGGTTGTGATAATTTTAGTCCTAGAATGATGTATGTTACACCTCAACTTGTTTGGGATAATAGAAAATTCCATATATGATGAAATCCTTTAGTAACCACTGACACGGCTAAAAAAGGATCATAATGCTAGGATTTTTGTGTGCTTAAGACCATATGAGAGGGAAAGAGTTAATTATCCTAGCGAATGTGACCACTTGAGGAAAGTATATCAATGTAAAAGAAAATATTTTACTTCAAAGAGTTCTTATAAATCGATCATCACTTATGACCGTCAATGTTATTTAAATAGATATCATAGACCAATCGAGTGTTTAATCCAAATTTCAGTGGATTTTAATATTAACAAGAATATGAGTCATTAAATCACTCTATGTATAGAACATATTGTGGCCATTATCTTGTAAGGGAACTAGTTCCTACGAAAGAAACACATTAAGAAATAAAATTTTGCATAATGGGTACATTAGACCAAGTTGAGTTTAAATTTCTCCTAATTGTCCAAATATCATACCATCTCCTCTTAAGAATAGCTTCGGATAGGACCTAACATTATACAAAGGTGACACAATACGAGAATGGAGGATTCATTAGAACCTATCTCCCTTCAATAAAAACTTCTTGAATTCATTACACAGATTGGACTTTTGAAAATTCTACTTTTATAAGACATTTTGTGAAATTTATACAAGTTGATTATCTTTGGGGAAAAATAGAACTTCAATAACTCAATCATGAATGAGCTTTATGATGACTTGAGTTTATAGATCAATGTGTTTTCCACATTTAATGATGACTTAGAAATTTGGTGAGCTTGATGGCACTTTGATTATCACACCAAAGGGTTGTTAGATACTTTTTTAGAAATCACACTCTAAAAGTATCTCTCTATGCCATAATAATTTATTAATTGCATTAACCATTTCTTAGCACTATTGTTGAATAAATATCTACATGCTACTAATTTTTACAATTTGAAGCGACAAGCCTAGAAGCAAGATAGAAAACATAACTTGTAGTAGACTTTTGATCATAAGGGTAACCAACCCAATATAAATCAGTGAAGCCAACCAACAAAGGAGTACCCCCTGAATTTCAAAGTATCCAAAATTAATTTTACACAAAATTTACCAAAGTATCCTTTTTCTACTTTCCAACAACATTCATGTAGTGTTTTCATATACCAGGAAACAAGACCAATTATAAAGGAAATACTAGGATGGGTATGAATCAAATATAAGAGTCTACCAACTAACTGATGGTATAGATTGACATCAAATTCTCTTTAGTGCAAGTGGAAAAAATTTAAAATCTAAACTGAAAGGGAGAAATACATGTTTTACAATATTCCATGTGATATTATAACTTACAATATAAAAATTAAAGGAAACACAACTTATCATAATAGGAATGTGACTATGACTAAGTACCTAATGTAGAAAAACAAGACAAACAACACCAAAAATGAGAGGGTTTCCAAAATTTCTTCAAACTCTAATCAAAGAAACATATAGCTCAAGTCAAGATTATGTTAATATTCCAAGATTTTCTCAACACCTTAGGGGATAAAAAAACAAGTCACCTTGGGTTTTACCTCTTGTATGTCTCTCCCTACCTTTTTTTGGTTTTAGATCCTGCGCACTAGTCTCTCACATAATCCTTCTTGTCTCAACCTTTTTCTCCTTGGTTTTAATTCTCTAATTAATATGGGATATTGCAATGTATTTTCTCATTGAAGAGGACGAAGAATAGGAGGAGTATCCATATTTTCCATCTCAAAGCTCATCATATTTCGTCTTCTTCAACTTAGGCTTAGGTTATCAACTATAATTCTATGACTTGATTTATGGAGATAATTTATAAATAAGTCCACAAAACTATTTTAGTGGTTGAGGAGGAAGTTAATAATAACCATAGATTCAACCCTTATTATTATGTCTATAGGGACACAAATAATTACATCTAAAGTATTGGTAATTCAACTCAGTCATATAAAACCTCATTTATGTAAATTGTTAATATGTATTTGAGCATTAAAACTCTCATCAAAATAGTTCATGTAGATCTATTGAAATTTTGGTTTTTATCATAGAGATGATGGAAAAAGTGGGAAGTTTAGATGAAATCGTTTTTGTTATGGCCAAGAAGCTAAAAATACTTACTTTAGCCTCCTCCAAATAAAGCAATGGTCCTCCCCCACTAATACAGGTAGACTATCCCTCGGGTTGTTGGGATGGGGTCCCCTGGGTCAATTTTGTTAAAATATTGCAAGTCTCTTCATTTTGAGGAGTGAAGCATAAGTAGTGCAAGTAAAATAGGGGTCAAGGGATTTTAGGAAGGTCAAAAACACTTATATTTTGGTATTGTTTTGAGATCCTTCCATGGTTTGTGGACCATAGTATTGTAATAGAAAAGAGTATATAAAAGGGTGTCTTAGCGAGTCTAAGGAAATCAATTGGATCAGTACTTTATGGATGAAATAAATTTGAGTCTGTATTTGTAGATCTTTCTATGTTTCAGGTGAAGGGGAAGGCTCATGTAGATGAGTGCGCAGGGACCTTGGTAAGTCTGCAACTGAGTGCACAAGCCCCTACAACTATGTGTGCAGGGTTTGGAAAGTTGTAGATGGAAGATCTGAAGTAATAAAAGATATTTGAAGCAATTATCTGTCTATTTTTATGCACTTATGTATTTTATGTACTTACATGCAACTAAATATTGTTTGTCTATATTTTAACTTAATTACTTTGCAAATATCCAGATCAACTATTAGATGTTATTTCATGTATTCTTAGATGGTTACGTGAAGCTTATAACTCTCTCTATCTGAAAATCTCATGAGTTTCATGAATAAGGGTTTGCGAAGGTCAGATCAAAACTGTAACTATAGGAAATTCCTTAAACCACATCACATAACCTTCTAGATGCAGAAGTCTTTGTTCTAGCATCCCGCAATAATACGTTGGGTGAGACTGTATCCTGCACTATGTGGGTTGTTTCCAAAAGGGCTCTTAGTGTAGGGCTTTTTTTGTTAGCGCAGCTAACTCTGAACCTGTGTCTAGGCCCTGTCAACCCAACAAATGGTTCTGTTGCTGGGATCAGGATCTATCTAAGAGATGTGTGATGTGGCATAAGTGGATATTGTCTAAGAAGGAAATCAAGAAGTGGATAAATCATAATTTGCATGAGTTTTCAAGCCAGGAGAATAGGAATCCATGCTTATCAAAAGAAAATGGGTTACAAAGGTATCTTCACACAGAAGTACGTGAAGTCTTCTTTTCATCGTTCCCTTGTGAATTATACAAGTGGTTGTCAAAATTATCGAATAGCGAACCTACTTTTAAGCGTGATGATCCTATTGTGTGGACTCTAGAATTAGTCAAACATCTTGAAAGATCTGATTATAGGGTTGCAAGGGCTATTGATTATTGGATTGATAGTATCTTAGGCAGTTTCATCACTGAATTTTCAATAGATACATCTATGTACTATAGCGAATTTGAACGATGATTCTTCAAAGGTCAGAGAGGTAAGTACCTGAAATCACTAAAAACCTGGATTAAAATGCTTTTGCGTGAAAAGAGGGTTATGCCTTTACCTTAATGTTTAAGATGTGTTCAACTAAATCTATTCAAAGTGGAAAGAGATTCAGAGTAGTTCAAGACAAATTTTTCGAAAGTGAACATAGTCCCTTATTGGGAGAGTCTGAAAGTGAAGAAGAACAAAGTATCCCTAGTACACCCAGAGGTGTGACGCGGAGCGTAGATCAAGGTACTTATGGAATTCAACATCTGACCACTCCACCTCCACCTTGACCTCCACCTCATACACCTCCACCTTCGCTATTCAGTATGACAAATATAGTAAAAATGGATGTATTCAAGGGTTAGGGATGAGAGGATCCCAAACAATTCTGGTTCATCGCAGAAGTTGTGTGGAAATCACTACATATAAATGATGGTGATATGAAGAAAGAGCAATTGGTTACAGTGCTACAGGACAAGGCACTTACCTCATATATTAGATACAACACGACTCACCTGGATGCTTCATTGGCTAATATAAAGGATGTGCTGAACATGGAATTCACGAAGTCAAAGTCAAAAGCTTAGTGCGTGACTGAGATCAAGGAGATTAATAAGAGGGTTGATGAATCTGCATGGGATATAGATCAGTGACTGAAGTTCTTACTAAGTCAAGCTAACATTCATATCTCGAATGAACAACATAAGGACTGGTACATAACTTTGCTATTACCTCACTTAAGATTACTGTTATCTCTGCAAAATATTGGGTCTCAGGCCGAATAATGGAAATTGCAATGAAGATAGAAGCTTCACCAATCTAGGATACGAATGTAGGAGTTCAACAGATCTAGGAGCAGCTAGCAAGCTTACATATGGAGTTGCATGATTTGAAGAAGGGAAAGGAGGTTAAGTTAGAGACACATTCTGAAGTCTGGTGCACAAAATGTAAGGCTAAAGGTCATCATAAGGATCAATGCCTTGTATTTTGGGATTATATATCTGTGGGAAGTCCTAACCCGCTAAAACTAGAGTCTTCCGCTGGATCAAGCACTGGTGCAAGTACCTGGTGTAGTTATTTTCTAAGTTTCATGATAGCATTCAACTGATATTGCTCCCTATTAAAAAAAATTATACAGTCTCCAAAGAAACTTTTTTGTAACTTTTGTAAATCAGTTGGTCATGATGAGAGGAATTGTCGAAGCTATGAGCTAATAATGGACAAAACTCCATTGTATAGGTTGCAGGTTGAAAACCACATGCATAACGACTAAGGCTCACCTACAACTCTTGGGGGATTTCAAGGATGGGGAAGAGGATGAGGAGGAAGAGCTAGAAGGGGTCAGGGCCGGATTATTTTTTACAATTGTGAAGAACCAGACCACTTTGTGCATGAATTTCAAAATCCAACACACCCCTCATGTCAGTACTGCCATCAATTTGATAATGTTATAGAATATTGCTCGATCTTAATAGTGAAGATGCAAGAGAAGAAGACCCAGAAGCTGACACAGAATATTCAAAATGATGATATCTGAGCCACATGAAGATAATACCAGTGTCAACATAGTCATGCGAAGTGGTGTAGCCAGTGGTGAAGACAAGGTTGAAGGCAAACAACCAGAATCAGAGTCATGGTTTTAAAAAGCTGGTGAAAAGAGTGTTGGGTTTGATTTGAATAAATAAAAAGAGACATTCATGGAGGCAAGAAAGAATTTTATAAGTCAAGTTGCTTCTACATCTTAGAACTTGATGCCGATAGTCTCACGAAAGGAGAACCCTGAAGATGCTACTGCAACCCAAGATTCAGATCCCACAGTATGGAAATTGTTTCTACATACCTGTATGAAGTTACTATGGGATCAAAAGGTAATGGAGGGACTGCAAGAACTGATAGATAACTACACTAGCAAGGATAAGCCATTACTAGGACAGTGCACAATCAATAAGGTAAACAAAAGTAAGAAAACAACTGGTAGGGAGATGCGGCTGACTGCACAGATCGGTGATTTTGAAATGGATTAGGTAATACTAGACTTGGGCTCTAATGCTAATGTACTGTTGAAACTGCGCATGGTGAATCAGTAGAAGATAATTCCATTGGGGCGCCTACATGGAGTAACAATAGATATTGAAGGTGCAAGAGCAGTGGATGATTTCAAACTTATTGAGATCATTGATGACAGTAATCCATACCCAGCGTTGATTAGGATTGATTGGGATTTTGAAATGAATGAAATCATCAATTTAAAGAAGTGAAGCATGGTATTTGAGAAAAATGAACTTCGAGTAATTGTCCCATTGGATCCAGTTGAAGGTGCACAATACATAGAAATGAATCGTGACTATTATGAAGATGATGACATTGAGCACATCTATAAGTTAATTGTGTGAAATGAATATTGGATCAATCCTGATACAGATGGAAGCATCAGTTGGGACAAGGACAGCCCCTGCCAGTCAAACTCAGGTGAAGAGTTAGAAAACTGGTAGAATCGGTTGCATGAGGTCTCTACACTGCAATGTAATCGAATTACAAAATCTCTACACTATGTATCTACTAAGGCACGTAATTTACCCTATTATGATGGCTTGGGTGATGTCAATATATTTCTTGAACATTTTGAAAGGGATGTACTAGAGGAACATTATTTCTAGGCCTTAGATCTAGCGTTAAGAGCTATGTCCACAAGATGGTGTGGTACGCATGGGGATAATTTTACTGACTAGAAGGAATATCATCGAATGATGCGATTAATATTTGTCTACGTGAACATCTAACTCATTTAAAATACACATGGAAGGATGGAATGCATGAACATCTGGCATGGTTGACTAATTCATGGAGTGAAATACCTCAACCTGAGTGGGTGCATATCTTTATTCATGCCCTGGATGTTATTCTGAAGAACTAGTATTTAGAAACAGAGATGTGACACAGGACCGCTGACTAGGATGATATGAAAGAAATTTTCTTACTCACATTCAGTTTTGAAGATGGGTTCGCATGCATTGATGAAGTGCTTCATGAGATTAAGGTAGCCATCTTTCACACACCCATCAAACCTATCACATGGGTATAGCATGACTGGAGTACATAGCTGCAACATGCTTTAGAATTTTACAATGTTACAATGGAAGAAGCCAATGAGGATCCTCGGAATATTAATATCCCTTAATCAGAGGGACAACGCGAAGTTGGGAGACCCAATGCGGAAATCCTTAATATTTCGTAATTGGTGCGCACAAAGTAGGTGAACATCGCTTCAAAAGAAGAACCAAAATTCACGAACATTGATAACTATTAGGATGAAGATACAGTGGATAAGGTAGCTGAATTATTACATGAATATGAATATTTATTTCCAACCAAGTTCTCTAACTTGAAGGGGATAGTAGGAGATTTGGGGGTAATGAAGATTAATTTAAAACCCAATGTGAAGCTAGCTAAGCAATGCCCATATCAGTTGAACCCCAAATACAAGGAAATAGTACGAGAGGAACTAGATAAAATGATCTCATCCAGAATAATCGATCATGTAGAGGAATCCAAGTGGGTCAGTCCTATGCTGGTCCAATAGATGAAAACAAAAGGTGATATCAGGATTTGTGTAGATTTGCAGAAGCTAAACAATGCATGTGTCCATGATCCCTTACCTACACCATTTACAGATGAATTTCTCATTAATGTTGGCGGAGAGGAAGCTTACTCATTTACGAATGGATTCTCGGGATACCACCAAATTAAGATCACATTGGAGGATAGAAGCAAGACTACCTTTGTTACCGAATGGGGTTTGTTCTAGTATAGAGTTATGCCTTTCGAACTAAAAAATGCTCCTGCAATTTTCTCTGGCACGGTTGTCATGACGTTCAAGGAGTTCATTCTTAAGTTTTTGGAAGTCTACTTTGATCATAGGACAATGTTTGGGATGGTCAAGAAACATGTTTCTAGTCTATGCCTGGTGTTGGATACCTATAGGAAGTACTAGATCTCTCTAAATCTAAAGAAATTTATTTTATGCGAACTTTATGACATATTGTTAGGCCACATTGTTTATAAGTAGTGATTGATGGTAGACCCTGCTAAGATCATATTCATTATCAATCTGTAGCCCCTAGGAATGTAAAGTAGCTACATGTGACATTAGGTCATACTAGCTACTATAGGAATTTTATTAAGCCATATGCACAGATCATTGCGCCCATGGAGAAGTTGTTGAAGAAAGATGTTACATTTTGTTGGGATGACGATTGTCAAAAGAGCTTGGATATTCTAAAGGAGAAGATGGTTATGATGCCAATCCTAGTATTCCCAGATTGGAGGAAGGAATTTCATGTGCATGTGGATGCATCTTGCATAGTCTTGGGAGTCATCTTAACACAACCAGGGGCAGGAGATATTGATGGCCTGATTTCCTTCACCAGTCAGAAACTATCTAAGGCTGAAAGGAAATACTCAACCATAGAGTGCAAAGGTTTGGCCATGGTTTATGCACTACAGAAGTTTATAAATTATATGCTAGGTATGCACTTTAAGATGTACACAAACCATTCTACTTTGAAGTACCTTTTCAATAAGCTTGTGTTGGGGGGGGGAATCTATAGATGGTTACTGCTTTTTCACAAATATGATTTTGAGGTCGTAGTGAAGCCCAAGAGATTGAATGTTGGAACAAACCACCTTTATCAGATCAAAAATGGCAAAGAGCCTACAAATATTGAGGAAGGATTACCTAACATGCAACTCTTTGTTGTTAGTGTTCCAGATGAACACTTTTTAGACATCATTCAGTTTTTATCTACTGGCGTAGCTCCTGAAGGTTATAAGAGAAGGAACTAGTTGTCAAGGATGTTGATTTTTATGTGATTACATGAAAACTATAAAAGATGGGGTTAAATAAAGTTCTACGTCGATATGTACCTAAATATGAAAGGCACAATATTCTGGATGAAGCACATGGTGGTGCCGTTGGAGAACATTATGTAGGTAACGCTACTACACAGAAGATCCTACATGCAGGACTATGGTGGCCAACAATACATAAATATTCCAAGGAATATTGTAGTTCCTGCGATGTGTATCAAAGGAGCAGGAGACCATTGAGAAGGGATGAAATTCCATTAAATACACAAGTCACATTACAATTATTCGATAAATTGGCAATTTACTTTGCTGGACCTATTCAGCCACTAGGAAAAATGAAAGGAGCACGTTATATTATCATTGCGACGAAATACTTAACCAGGTGGGCCAAGGCACAACTTGTGAAGGATTGTAGTGCAAACATTCTTGTGAAGCTCATATTTGAGTTTATTCTGTCAAGTTTTTGATGCCCACAAATTATGAGTGACAGAGGGTCATGTTAGCCTTGGAGGCGTTTGGCCCAAAAATGGACCCAAGACACTCCCAAAGTCTCCAAGGTTTGCTTAAAATCATTCCAAAGGATCCAAGTATTCCTCAAAGGTCTTCAAAATCCTCTTAAGGATCATTCAAAGTCAAATCCAATTGCAAGAGGAGAGCCCTTCGAAGGGTGGAATACACTATCTGGAGGCAAAAACACTCCAAAGCCATGAAAAAACCAAAGTCATAGGCTTAACAGTCCAAATGCACGACAATCGTTCGATCTAGCCGATCAATGGTCCAGATCTAATCGGTGGATCGCATTGGCAGATCTAATTGGCACAGGCAGGTAGTGGCAATCAACGGGTTGTAATCAGCGGAGGCGAGTCAGAGGTTATCGGCGCAGACAGTATGCAATGAGCGATCGTGATCGGCGATTCAACATGGACCATCGATTGCGCATGCAGATTGACGACCCACATTGCATCAGTGGATCACAATCGGGAAAACCAAGGGGCACATCCTTTACATGTATAAGTGCGCAATGCAATAAGACCCGGACCCGATGGGTTTCAGAAGCAAAATGTATAATCTTTCACGTCCGCCAAAGCCCATTTTCAATGTATTGTTGTGTGTTTTCTCGTATTTCCAAATAAAAAGGGAATCATAGAATAGGCTGAGTGTGACATGCGACAACGACCCAAGGGCAGACCCGATAGATAATTAAACCATACTTGAGGACTTTTGAAGTCCAAAAGAAGTAGAATGGGCAGGATTTCTCAGTATTTCAGCATTTTCTATATACAATAGGAAACAATCATTATTAATCATTTTCAAGAGATCACAAAGGCTCGAATAGCCATTCCATCACCTAAAAAAGGTCGAGAGATAGAGACAGAAGGTTGGAAGGGGAAAGGTGACAACACAGCACACACAGCTCATCCCAAACCGAAAAATCAGTCATGGAGCAGACAGTGCAGCTTGCCCAAAACAAACAGAATCGATTATGGGGCATCTCTGACACGAGAGAGCTCCCAGGCATCACAACAGGTTGCCCAAAATATCTTAATATATTTATTCCTCTGTCAGAAGAGGAAAACCACCGAGCCATGCTTGCCTATTGAGGGAATCAATCAGTTAAACAAGACAGAGGGATATATTAAGACACCTGAAGCCTCAAAAGGCTCAGGACCACTGTAAACAAGCTATAAATAGCTAAAAACAAGATGTAACAAGGGTTCAACTTTTGGAGATTATTGAGACTTTGCTACTCAAGCTTCTCATCTTCATTCTAGCAATATAAGCTTCTTTTACTGTTATATGTTCAATGTCCATTTTTTCTTCTGTTCCAAGCTTGCACTTGAATAGGTTGTTCATGTTTCTTCTGTGTCTAATGCCAGATAATTGTCGTCTTATCTCTTTGTTGATAAATTATATTAGCAAGCTTCTTTTACTTCCTATTGTTGGCCATTAATATGTGTTTATATATGCATCTGCTAGTATAGTAGGTATTCTCCATCCATTCATTAAATCTACAAACTATTGAGCATTAGTGGTCTAAAGCCTTGTAAAGCTGAGGGTGTTCATGCATGTCTTGAGTAAAAATAGAGTTGAAATGGTTATCTGGCCTGATCCAAACCATCTTTCATTCCAATAGTTTAGAGAACAATATTGAAGTTTATATGTTACCAAGCATCTCCGAGCTGCAACCTAGGAGAGTTTCCTGGAGTGCTAACATTAAGTGGCGCCATTGTTGGGCAGAAGAAACTGAAGTTCAGCTTCCTTAGGAAATGACACAGACCCAACTTTGATGATAGACAAAATCTGGGCATATTTTTTGTTCTAATCATCTATTTGGAGACTCTACTGGAGGTTGAACCTCTTGGCGACTCCACTTCATAATTTAGGCTCAGTTTGTGAGGCATACTCAGAGAAATCCTCAGGAATCGCAAGTTGACCCAGTACCTGACCCGGAAAAGACCATCAAGGAGAAGAAAGTATTGCAGAAAGGAGCATCAAGTTTAGGTAAACCTAAACAATATTCCATATCTCTTCAAGAATATCCTTCAATAGAACAAATACATGTTGAGAGCACAAATTCTAATACTAGCAGTGAAGAAAAGCTCTCAGAAATTCATAAAGCTCCTTATTCTTTAGTTTCTCCTTTTGTTGTTAGCCCAAAGGGAACTTCACCTCCTATTCACCATACTCCTTTGGTCTCGTCAATCACTCCTCCACCTTCTATCATTCAGACTTCTATTACTCTTTTAGTCACCATAGTTATGGCAGGTCCGCAAGCACCCACCAAAATGGAAAGAATCATAGCCGCTAGGTATGGACCTCTAATACTGCCCACTCCTTTGAATGCTATGCCCATTGGATAATATCATAAATATATGCCTAGGTTCACTGGGACTAAAGGTGTCACTGCTAAAGAACACCTTGATTCATTTTATAGTTATGTTGATAATCTAGATATTAGTGAAGATGATGTCTGGATGAGAGTCTTTGTCCAAAGCCTAGATGGAGAGGCTAGAAAATGGTTAGAGAACTGACCCCAAGATCTATAGTGGATATTGAGGCTTTAGATGATGCATTCATAAAGCATTGGGGGGATAAGAAGGATCTCCTCTACTACCACACTGAGTTTGGGAATTTAAAGAGGGAAAATGGTGAGTTGCTGTTTGATTTTAATAAGAGGTTTAACCGCATGTATAGCAAGATACCAACTGAAGTAAAACCCACTGCTACCTATGATAGACTCATTTATGCCAGTGCTTTTGATTCTGACTTTTGTTTATTGTTGAGGGAGAGGCGATGTGCTTCTTTGGCTGACATGCAAGATGTAGACTTGGAAGTAGAATCAAACATCATGGTTGCTGAGAAGCTCAAGGGAAATGCTGATAGAAGGAGACAAAGAGGCGAGTCATCATCATCCTCTGATCCCAAGATAGATAAAATGACCAAGATAATAGAATCATTAGCCTCTGAGATCTCCAAATTAAAGGTTGAGAAGCACCTTGGGAAAGGAAGAGTTCCTAACACCTTTGCTCCTCCAAATCCAAATCCATATAGAAGAGCAAATGACCAGTTGCATATTTTGCAAAGAAACAAAGATGCCAATGAAGATCAAAGAGTGAAGACCCCTTTTCAAAATGTAGTCATGAAAGAAGAGCATTTTGAAGAAAAGGATGAGATCCATTGTATGGAAGACAAAGGTAGTGCCCCTTTTTTGACCTTAGCTACCTATGAAAGGCCATTATTCAATGACCAGATTAGCCAAGAGTGGGACGGTGAAGTTGTTCTACAAACTGAAGATCATGAAAGATATAATCTGAGGTCAAAGATGAATAATGTCGAGGAAACTCCTATTCATAAAGTTGTTTTCCTTGCAAAACAACCAACTAATAAGTAGAAGCAACCAGCAGATGATCTTATCGTCCTCAAAGCTCCAGCCGTAGAGGTAAGAGGCCTTGACAAGTCCCCTTCTTCTTTTAGTTTTAAATCAGAAATTCAGAAGCTAAGAATACCTATGCCTCTGATTGAACTAGTGAAGAATGAGTTCTTCAAGAAATCTATCCTTGAGGCTCTTGAGCCGAAAGCCATCCAAGCCTCCACTGACTATGTAAATCTGCAAGATGACCGACCAGCTATTATTCTCAGCCTAATGATTGAAAATTGTGAAGATAGCTCCCCATCATTCTATGTTTCTCTGTCTATTCATGATAAAATCCTTCACAATTGCCTTCTGGACACTGGAGCCAACCATAATCTAATGCCCAAGGTTTTCATGGATAAATTGGGTCTTGACAATACCAAGCCTTACCATGACCTGTTTTCTTTTAACCCTAGAAAAGTGGAATGCTTGGGACTAATCAAGGATCTAGCCTTCACTTTGTCTCAACTACCCATGAAGAGCATGATGATGGATATTGTGGTAGCAAATGTCCCCTCCAAGTTTGGCATGTTACTTTCCAGAGGCTGGATTAAGAGATTAGGTGGAACATTATAAAATGATCTATCCTATGCTACTGTCCTAGTTTTTAGAGGTGAAAGCAGGAGGTTCTACAGAGAAGCTCAGATGGCTTATACAATTAGTGATGAGAGGAATCCCACTAATCATCCCATCTATGTTGTTGACACTAATTTTGGAGCATGTATTCTTCATATTGAAGAGTCTCAATTGGCTTCCACACAGCTTAAAAAACCAGTTTGCCAGATCACAGAGGAAGAAGGCCCACAAATTTGGGACAAGTTCTTTGAAGGAGCTTTCTCTAAAGAAGCTGCAGGGCAGGTGTAGTCCTTGTGTCCCTCACAAAAAAATGCATTGATTCATCTTTTATATTAACTTTTCAGGTGAACAAAACCTTCCAAACAAAACATACAAGGCTGAAAGCATACATAGATGAGGTGAAATATAGACCATCTCTGCCTGATAATGTCAAATGCTAGAAAGTTTTTGAAATAGATGATCAAATTAATAGGCTTTTGTAAGTCTTTGATGAATTTGCTGATATGCACATTGACCAAGAAAAAAAAACCTTTAACAAAAAGGGAAAAAGGGTCAATTTTCAGTTTGGTGATTGGTTTCTCAAAAGGGATGCATTAAAGGAAGGAGGAGATGTTTTTGATGGCCCGGTCAATGGGCTATTCTTCAAACTTTATTTCAGTTAAGGATTTCAAGCCTTAGTATTGTAAATACGTTTTTCTTTCAGTTTTTATGTTATGCTAAAAAGACTCCATGCCCAATGGAACACTAGGGGAAGAATTTAATTTTGTTTTACAAGAAAGGCATTGTTATGTAGTTCTTGAAACCTCACAGGGAGGATTTCATCCCCAAAAGGAGCCAATGTTAGCCTTGGAGGTGTTTGGCCCAAAAATGGACCCAAGACACTCCCAAAGTCTCCAAGGTTTGCTTAAAATCATGCCAACGGATTCAAGTATGTCCCAAAAGTCTTCAAAATCCTCTTAAGGATCATTCAAAGTCAAAACCATCGCAAGAGGAGAGCCCTTGGAAGGGTGGAAATACACTATCGGGAGGCAAAAACACTCCAAAGCCATGAAAAAACCAAAATCACAGGCTTAACAGTCCAAATGCACGACAGTCGTTCGATCTGGCCGATCAATGGTCCAGATCTAATCGGCAGATTGCATCAACAAATCTGATCGGCACAGGAAGGCAGTGGCAATCGGCGCAAGACACCGCCGATTAGCGATCGTCGATGATCGGATTGGGGGGTCACAATCGGCGGAGGTGAGTCAGAGGTTATCGACACAGACAGTATGCAATGAGCAATCGTGATCGGCGATTCAACGTGGATTGTCGATTGCACGCGCAGATCGACGGCCCACATCGCATTGCGGGATCATAATCAAGAAAACCAAGGGGCACAACCTTTACATGCAAATGTGTGTAATGTGTATGTGTGTGATGCGATAAGACCCAGACCCGATGGGTTTCAGAAGCAAAATGTATAATCTTTCACGTCCGCCAAAGCCCATTTTCAATGTATTTTTGTGTGTTTTCGTGTATTTCCAAATATAAATGAAATCATAGAACAGGCCGAGTGTGACATGCGAAAGCGACCCAAGGGTGGACCCGATAGATAATTAAACCATACCTGAGGACTTTTGAAGTCCGAAAGAAGCAGAATGGGTGGGATTTCTCAGTATTTCAGCATTTTCTGTATATAACAGGAAACAATCATTATTAAGCATTTCAAGAGATCAAAAAGGCCCGAATAGCCATTCTATCACCTAAAAAAGGCCGAGAGACAGAGATAGAAGGTTGGAAGGGGAAAGGTGACAACACAGCACACGCATCTCATCCCAAACTGAAAAATAAGTCATGGAGCAGATAGCACAGCTTGCCCAAAACAAACAGAATCGTTTATGGGGCATCTCTGGCACAAGAGAGCTCCCAGGCATCATGGCAGGTTACCCAAAATATCTTAATATGGTTATTCCTCTGTCAGAAGAGGAAAACCGCCAAGCCATGCATGTCTATTAAGGGAATCAATCAGTTAAGCAAGACAAAGGGATAGATTAAGACACCTGAAGCCTCAAAAGGCTCAAGACCATTGTAAACAAGCTATAAATAGTTGAAAACAAGATCTAACAAGGGTTCAACTTCTGGAGATTATTGAGACTTTGGTACTCAAGCTTCTCACCTTCATTCTAGCAATATAAGCTTCTTTTACTGTTATATGTTCAATGTCCATTTTTTCTTCTGTTCCAAGCTTGTACTTGAATAGGTTGTTCATGTTGTTGGCATTATGTTTCTGGTATGGTTATATGTTACAGATGTTGTACTTGATGGCAACACCCATGGCATGGCTCTCAATATGATGAGAATTAAGAAGTACACAGGAGAAAAGTTCACGGAATTTTATGCAGAGAAAAGTTTATTTCATGTGGGAAAACTTACCTTTGGTCCATGGTAGTTAGTCCTTGGAATTTGAACCTATGGTTTTTGGACCATGGCATCTCGACAGACGTGTTGATCCCTAGTAATGAGTTGATGGTATTGGTTTGTTATGGTTTTGGCCCATGGTATTGGTCCATGATTTGAGGAAGAGCTTGCCTATATAAAGCAAAGGAGATCATTTGGCCTGTGTATGCTTTTGGGTTGAATATCTTAAGACCTGAAATATTGGGTTATTGTTTCAAAAGCTCGATCTATATGAAAGTGAAGTGGAAAGAAAATCTGTGAAGGGTGATCTCTCGAGCACCGCAGCAGAAGTGCGGAGGCGCCGCAGGAGACGCCGCAGGAGGCGCCGCAGGAGGCGCTGCAGGAGGCGCCGCAGGAGACGCCGCAGGAGGCGCTGCAGGAGACGCCGCAGAAGTGTATTCAGTATGAAAATTGATGAAACGTGGTACCTGGAGGAGAGAAGATTGTAGGCTGGCGCCTACGTACTAGTACTTAAACTAGTACAAAAGCAAAGGGGAATCTTTGGAGCATTGTAGCAGGTAGCAGCCTGCGTACTAGTAAATGGATCGGCTAGTACAAGAGCAAAGGGGGTTGTAGCTCCCGTACTGGTATAAGACTGCACCAGTACAAATATTGTAAAAGGATTTTCTTATTAAGAAGAAGATTTAGATGACTTGCAGCAGGTGGTTTTCTCCCGCATTGGGTTTCCACCTTATATCATGGTGTTCATGTGTGTGCCTTATGTGTGATGATCTATTCTATGTTACTTCATCTGTTAACTGATAATATGGTTGATAATGTTCTAATGCACTCATTGAAGATCAATTAACTTAATCATAAGAAGTTGTGGAAGTAGCATATATGAATCAGAGTTTGGAAATGAAAAAGTTTTAATAATGTGATAATACTGATTCACCCCCCCTCTCAGTATTATTTCCAACAATTGGTATCAGAGCAGGTCCTTTGATAGAAGCTTGATCGCTTGAAGGAGATCCGTGGAACAATGGGAAAGAAGCTTAAGAAGAAAGCATCTAAGAAAAAAAAGTCATCTCAGAAGAACTATGACAGTGGGAGAATCGATTGGGGATTAGGCATAAGAAGCTCTTCAGATTCAGAATCAGATTCAAAATCATTATCAGGTATGAATGTGTTATCCTCTGATGTTCCACCTATATTTCCTTGTGAAAGAGATGGGAGTGATAGTGAAACTACTGAACTTGCTCTTATGGGTGAACAAGAAAGATATCAAATAGAGGCAGAATTTAAAAGGCTGACAGACAAAATTAGAGATCAACAAGATCTATTGAACAAGAGGGAATGTGACTTCAAAGAAGAACCTACCAAATTGAAGGCCCAACTAGAAGAAGGAAACAAGGTAAGAAAACTTCTCAAGGACAAGGAAGACCAATGTCAAAAATTGCAACATGAAGTGACATCATTAAGAAAATAAGTCAACGAAAGAAGCTCAACCATCAAGAAACTCAAAGATAGATCCAGCTACTATGAAAATCTTGAAGCTACAATCCTCTCACTAAAGGGAGATCTTGAAGAATCAAGGAAGCAGAATGAAGATCTACTCCAAGCTCAGCAGGAATGTGTCTCCAGAGTTCAAAAAATGCAGCAGGATCTGAATGAAGAACAAGAAAAGGAGATTCTCAAACTAAGGGAACAAATGGAGGAAGGAAGAAAAGCTGAAGAAGATTTGAAAATGCAATCTCTTGAAAAGGAAGAACAACTTCAGGTTGAGGTAAATATATTGAAAGGTAAAATAGAAGAAAAGGATAAGCTTTTACGATTTCAAGATAGCTCTAAAGTCTTGGATGATATTCTTAGTAGTCAAAGGTCTCCGGCTATAAAGACTGGTCTTGGTTTTCATGAATCAGTTGAAGGTGAATCTAGTTCACAAGGTGAAGCAAGGAACTCTAAAGAGAAATCTAAAGTGATCAAAGAAGAAAAGAAAGATCCATCTCATCATCAACCAAGGAAAGAAATTCCTCAAAGAAAATCCTTTACTCCTATGAATAATGTTGAATGTTATGTTTGTCATAATCTTGGACATGTTGCAGCTAGATGTAGAAGAAGAAGGGTTCAAGATCATTATGCAGAAAGGTCATCTCAATCAAGGTACTTTTATGGATATTGCTTTGCTTACAATATGTTTGGTCACAGAGCTACTGATTGTTACAGGAGGAATATGAAACATATAAGATGTTATGCATGTATCAAGCTTGGACATATAGCTAAGGAATGCAGGAACAAAGTATGGGCACCATATCAAAAGGAGAAAATGACATCATCACGCTTGAAGATATGGAGGAAGAAGGAAGTACAGTCAGAGAAAGGTAACACAGCACATCATACAGACATACTGGAATCAGAGGGAGCTGAAAGTACAAAAATTCAGTGTCCTGAATCTCATATGCAAATTCATTAAAGGGAAGTTGCATATATACGCGAGTTGGATACTGCACAATCGCGTATATGAGTATTTGAAAGAAGGCAGTAGACAAAGTGGAGTTAGAAATGAATCTGGCAGAACTGGGCATCTGACTTTTTGTGGCATACTGGTGGACTGTATTTCAGCCCTAATCAAAGGTACGCAGAGGTGTCGAAGGAGAAGTGCGTGGGTACGCAGAGCAGAAGAATGCGAGCTGCGCAGGTACGCAGAACAGACGAAGGATGACTGCGTGGGTACGCAGAGCAGAAACAGGAGAACTGCGGGGGTACGCAAAGTAGCGGTGGTTCAGGTGCGTACGCACAGAAACAGTATGCAGCGCGATAGTGTGTTTGGCTGCGTGCCTTCAGTAAAGTACGCGGCGCGATAGAGTATTTGGGTGTGTACTGTGCGCAACGCAGTAGAAGACTGTCTGCGTATGTACGCAGTGCAGCAGAAGGATCTGTGCGGGTGTACGCAGGAGAGCAGAAGCTGAAGTGCGTGGCTATGCAGAATAGATAAAGAAAAAACTGCGTACCTATCTTAAGGCATTTATTGGCTGACTCTTCTTATTGATATGCATGATCAGATCTGACAAATGGCACAGGTCCAGGGGGAGCATATGTTCTTAATGAATTGTTGGCATTATGGTCCTTGGTGATGATGCTTATTGCTGTGATATGGTTATGAGTTTTTCAGATGATTTTTGGGGTTACATAGTTGATACTTAGATCAGATTTATGGTGCTTACATGGTGATCTTCGTAAGGACAAGAAGAAGTACATTGCTTGAAGTCTCTTGATGATGAGTCTCTCACATGCTGTTATCACCATATGCATAAAGATCATATATTGCAGGATTGTTCTTGGCACATATATGGATGAGGATTGTTGGATGGATGCATGGATGATTATTCAAAGATGCATTGATGATGAGTTCTTACCTATATGATGATAGGTTGTTTCGTGCATATGTTGATTGATGCAGATCTTCCCTATTGATGATACTTGGTCCATGCATGGCTATGGTGTTTCTCACTTATGACAGAATGACTCTATGCAAAAGGATGTGGACATATCCTGATGATTCATGCACTAATTCAAGTTGCTGATGACATATGCTATGGAGCAGATCATACAATGTTGTTACTGATGTTTATCATGATCTTAATTAGGTGTCTTATCATGTATATCATTCGATGTAAAGGTCATA